>JAQZBX010018673.1:0-34409 GCA_029593785.1 Cabassous unicinctus | reverse complement strand
GTCATTCTGTAACTTTGTTCAATATTAACTTAATCTTTTAATTGATTATGTTATTCATGTTTCTCACTCTAATTGTCAATATACATAGTAACATTTATCTTGTATCTATCCAGGACTCTAGCCAAAAATAAGTCAAGTATATCAGTGTGTCCCCTGGTTTGGTAAGCATGTGAATGTATGTATACATATTATAAAAGTTTGGAATATAATAGTTAAACCCCTGTTTATAAACAGTAAAATTAATGTTACAAAAACAAAAAGGGGGAGATGGAGGAGAATCTGCTAAAGACAAACTATCTAAAGCATTACTAACCTTAAATTTTCTTAATAGACAACAAATTTCCAAAACCACAGCAGCAGAAAGACAATGGGAGTTTAATAAAAAGAATGAAAATGAAAAATGAAACAACCAATAAATGGGAAAAAGGAGAGGTAAAATATTGTGACCGAGGTTTTGTTCTTATCATTACAGAAACAGGAGAACAGCAGTGGATCCCCTCCAGAAGAATCAAGCCTAGAGTTGAAGATGCTGCCAAGACTTTAACTATGGACATGGTGGTTTTACATTGGATTAATTATAGATAAAGTAAGATACCACATCATAATTACACTTATTGGGCATACATTACCAACCCACCTCTTTTAGAGCTGTTAACTCAGAACAATGAGTCTTACCCAATTTATCTTAATCAATCTCACCATTTTCCAGGACCTATGACTACCCTTAAAGCCAAAAGAAGAAGGGAATCTTATAGAAAATTTAACTTTACCTTTTATAGACTGCCCTATTTGTATTAGATATGGTTCTGTATGCATGCAACCTAAAAATCACAGTGTAGTTTTAACAGAGAAAAATCAAACTCAAATTAATGTTCTCATTTTCCCTTCTTTTATCATATAAACCAGAAAATATGGAAAATCTTACATGTCCCTCTCACAACTGACTACTAAATGACAAATTGCATATTTGTCATGGGCTTACAGAGGCTGTGTTGTTTAATGATTCCTATGGAATTGTAAAGGATCGGGCAGTTATAGGGATACCAAAACCTATTAAAAACACAACCATATCTTGGTTTATTAATAACCCAACCATAATTACTAATGACAGGAATCCTTATTTCTAGAATTTTGGTAATACAGCATTTACTAACAGCTCAATAAATTGGAAAAATCAAGGAGGATATATCTCACAACCATGGGACACTAAACTTAACAAAACTCAAAGTTATTTGTGGAAATTATTTTTAGGAACTAGTCCAATTTTTGAATGGCAAGGCAGTAAAACTAATATTACTAATTTAAAAAGAAAATCAACTCAATTTCTTACAATATGTGTACGAGATCCTATAGTTTTATCATTGGAAAAGTAACTTTTGGTGAAAGGAACATTAGCCGCTCCAATTGGTCTTTAATTACATGTCTTAAGAATTCATATTTGCAGAGCAATCCAACTCTTTTTATAGCAAGAAGAAGAAAAGGACTATGGTTACCAGTTTGGATGAACAGACATTGGCAGCAGTCTCCAGAATCCCAGGTGCTGTGGCATTTCCTCGACCATTATTTAAAAAGAACTAAAAGACTGATTGGACTTTTAATAGCAGGAATTTTGGGACTGATTGGCATCATAACTGCTGCAGATGTCACTGGCGCAGCCCTGCATCAAGGAGTCCAGAATCCACAATATTAAGGACTGGCATAAAAATGCAAGTGAGATGTGGCATAGCCAGTCTCACATTGATATGGAACTGAATAATCGTATGAATGATCTTGAAACAACTATTATACATTTGGGTAATCAAATTTATAATTTAAACTTCTTAAGAGCTCTTAAATGTGATTGGAATGAAAGTTCTTTTTGTATTACTCCTTTGGAAGTGAAAAATCATTTGATTGGGTATATTTTAGAATTGTAAAATAAGGCATTGAGCATATCTACATATATTCATAGAAAAAATGAAGAATTAGATTAGATAAATGCATTTATGTTAAGAAACTTGGCCATGAAAAACTTATTTTGCATTATTCAATAGAAAGGTTCTACTAATAACCCCTTGATCATAATACTAATTATCTGCACAAAAATATTCACTTAAGGAACCTGAAGAAGTATAAATATTAATGAAATTGCCTTTCATGTAAGAGTTCAAAAGCTTGATTGGTAGTCAATGATGGGTAAGATTCTCAGAGGAGGACAACCTAAGACAGGCACAGTCACAGAGCCTATGGAAGAAGATAAGTGTGACAGGAGGTCACCTTGTATCAGCTTATATAATGGTTCCTATGAGCTTCACTGAAAAAAAAAATTAGCTAATAAAAAAGGGGGAAATGAAGGAGTTCAATGAAAGTCCATGACTACTGACAGAAAGTAGTTCACCTTGGAATGTAATAAACAAGCTCTCCAGTCTCATGCTAATAGGAGCTGGGTGGGGATACATCCTGAGACAATGCCTGTGAATTGCAGGAATGTAACTGAGCCATTGACCTTTAAGACTTGTTGATTTCAGTAAGATGTAACTGTCAAGTATCTATTACCATTGCACATGCTCACATGTATTTTCTTTGTTCTAAAGCCAAAATAAAAGCCACACTTTGTGAGGTGGTTGGGCTCTTCTTTCCATATCGGACAAAGTGTCACCTAATCCCAGTTTTTTCTTCTCTTTGTCTCTTTCTTTCTCATCCACGGCACCAATTTCAGTGACCCAGTTCCTGAACACCAACAAATATTGAAACATAGCTATTAGCCATGGTCAGTAGTTTCATTGCCGTTTACATTTTGGACCATACACTTTTATAAATTGTTGATGAAATTTAACATGACCTGTTCCCATCATTGCAAGATCATGTAGAGCACTTTCATTTCCCCCCAAATGCCCCCTCTTCCATCTATTCTGTTTTTTCTTCCCACTCCCCTTGGATCACATGGTGGCCACTAGTCTTCACTCCTTGAAGGAAAAGATTCATAATTATTTGCAGCAACACTGAGGGTTTCACACACTGGCCTCTATTAGGCACTGCCTATGGTCTTGAGGGATTCCAACCCTTTATGGGTGAACATCACAGACTTACACAGGATTGGTATCCAACACCTTCCACTTATTATGTGGTTTCCCACCCACTGATACAACACATATGACAAAATGATTACTCACACAGTCCCTAGCAGCATGCCCTAGATGCACTCTGTCCAGAATGCCCCCCCATTCAACACCCTAAACCAGTAACCCTTCCTTGTCATATTGCCAAAAGAGCATTCCCAACATTGTAGTTTCAACCATGTACCTGCCAATCTGCAGTGTTCACATGTTTCCTTTTCCAACATTCCCCCAATTTCCATCAACCTCCCCACCTTACCACCCAAAGAACCTGCACCTTCCAACCCAGTAGTATTGCTACACCCCTGTCATGTCCCTCCAGTGCAAAACTACAGACAATTTGTCATAGATTTTACTCATATGGATGTTGGCTCCCAACCTTCTTTTCCCTTTCTATTTCCTGTAAACCTATCTTCCAGATACTAGCTCTATGAGTCTGCTCAATTTGGTTAATTCATATCAGTGAGGTCATGTAATATTTGCTCTTCAATGCTTGGCTTGCTTCACTCAATGTAAGGTCCTCAAGATTCACCCCTGTTAACCCATGTGTAAATATTGTATTCCTTCTATCAGCTGAGTAATATTCTATTGTATGTATATGCCACAATTTGTTTATTCATTCATCTATTGATGGGCATTTGGGTTGATTCCAATTTTTGGCAATAGTGAATAATGCTGCCATGAACATTGGTGTGCATATATCTGTTCGTGTCCTTGCATTCAATCCTTCTGGGTACATACCCAGCAGTGGAATTGCTGGATTATATGGCAGATCTATAATTAGTTTTTTGAGGAAATACCTAGCTCCTCTCCACAATGGCTGCACCGTTCTACATTCCCACTGGTAGTGGATGAGATTTCCCATTCCTCTGCATTCTCTCCAAAAGTTGAAGTCCTCTGTTTTTTAGTAGCTGCCAGTCTAATGGGAGTAAGGTGATATTCCATTGTAATTTTGCTTTGAATTGCCCTAATAGCTAGTGATGTTGAGCATATTTTCACATGTTTCTTAGCCATTTGTATTTCTTCTTTGTAGAAATGACTATTCAAAACACTTGTCCCCTTTTTAATGAGTTGTCTGTCATTTTATTTTCAAGGTGTAGGATTTTTTTTATATTTGGTGGATATTAGGCTCCTATTAGATAAGTGGTTACAAAATATTTTTTCCAATTGGGTAGGCTGCCTTTTCAATTTCTTGATAAACTACTTTAAGGTGCAAAAGTTTTTAATTTTGAGGATGTCCCATATAACTATATTTTCTTTCACTGCTCATGTATTGGGTGTGAAGTTCATAAAACTATTTCCTAATACAAGATCCTGTAGATGGTTCTCTACATTATCTTCCAAGGTCTATGGCCTTGCCTTTTACATTTAGATCTTTGATCCATCTTGTGTTAATTTTTGTATAATGTGTGAGATGGTGTTCCTTTCTCACTCTTTTGGATATGGATATCCAGTTCCCCAAGGACCATATGTTGAAGAGGCTATTCTCCCAGGTGAATGGCCTGGTGGCTTTGGTGAACACCAGATGACTGTATATGTAAGTATCTATATCAGAACTCTCAATTTGGTTCCATTTGTCTGTATATCTATTCCTGTGCCAGTACCATGCAATTTTGACTGCTTTAGCTTTGTAGTATGTTTTAATGACAGGTAGTATGATTCCTCCAATTTCATTTTTCTTTTTCATAATCTCTTTGGCTATTTAGGGCCTCTTGCCCATCCAGATAAATTTCTTTGTTAGTTTTTCCAATTCAGTAAAAAAATATGCTGTGGTGATTTTTATTGGGATTGTGTTAAATCTGTAGTTCAGTTTGGGTAGGATAGACATCTTAATGATATTTAGTTTTCTTATACATGAACAGGGAATATTCTTCCACTTTGTAAAGTCTTCTTTGATTTCCTTTGACAGTGTTGTCTAGTTTTCTGTATACAAGTCATTTACAACTTTAGTTAAGATTATTCCCAGGTATTTGATTCTTTTAGTTGCTATTGTAAATGGGATTTTTTTCTTGTTTTCCTCCTCATATTGCTCATTATTGGTGTACAGAAATGCTAGATTTTTTACATTGATCTCATAATCTGTGACTTACTGAACTCATTTATAAGATCTAGAAGCTTTGTTGTAGATTTCTCAGGTTTTTCTATGTATAGGGTCATATCACCTGCAAATAGTGAAAGTTTTAATTCTCCCTTTCCAATTTGGATGCATTTATATCATTTCCTTGCATAAGTGCTCAAGCAAGTACTTCTAACACAATGTTAAATAGGAGCAGTGATAGTGGACATCCTTGTCTTCTTTCCAATCTTGCAGGGAAAGCTTTTAGAATTTCACATTATGCATGATTTTAAGTGTGGGTTTTTCATATATATACTTTATTATGTTGAAGAAGTTTCATTCTATTCCTATTTTTATAGTATTTTAATCAAGAAAGGGTATTGTATTTATGTCAAGTGCTTTTTCTGTATCTATAGAGAAGATCATGTGATTTTTTTTCTTTCAATCTGTTAATGTGGTGTATACATTGATTGATTTTCTTATGTAGAACCATCCTTGCATACCAGGAATGAAATCCACTTGGTCAAGATATGTAATTTGTTTGATGTCTTGTTGAATATGATTATCAAGTATTTTGTGAGGATTTTAGCATCTAGGTTCATTAGAGAGATTGCTCTATCGTTTTCGTTTCTTGTGGTGTCTTTGTTTTTTTAATAGAGTGATGTTAGAATCATATAATGAGTTACACAATGTTATTTCAACTTTTATTATTTGGAAGAGTTTAAGCAGGATTAGTTCTTTCTGGAATATTTGGTAGGATTTACCTGAGAAACCATCTGGTTTTGTGCTCTTTTTTGTTGGGAGTTTTTTGATGACTGATTCTATCTCATTTCTTGTGATTGGTCTGTTGAGTTCATAATTTCTTCTTTTATCAATATAGGCTGCTTATGTGTTTCTAGAAATTTGTCCATTTCCTCCAAATTATCCACCTTGTTGGCATATAATTTTTCAAAGTACCTGTTGTGATACTCTTTATTTCTGTGGGGTCAGTTGTGATATTCCCTTCTTCATTTCTTATTTTGTGTATTTGCATGGTCTTTCTTTTCTCATTGTTAGTCTAGATAAGGGTTGGTCAATTTTATTGATCTTCTTGAACAACCAGTTTATGGTTTTGTTTCTTTTTCTAGTGCTTTCTTATTTTTATTTCATTTTGTTCTGCTCCAATCTTTTGTTATTTCCTTCTTTCTTCTTGTTTGGGGTTAGTTTGTTGTTCTTTTTCTAATTCCTCCAGAAGTGCATTTGGGTCTTTGATTTTAGTGCTTTCTTCCTTTTTTGATATATGTATTTATGCCTATGAATTTCCCTCTTAGTACAGCTTAAGCTGCATTTAATAGGTTTTATTATGTTGTATTGTCATTTTCATTCATTTCAAGGTAGTTAGTGATTTCTTTTGATATTTCCTCCATGACCTACGGTTTTTCTAAGATTGTGTTGCTTAACTTCCATATCTATGTGCCTAATCTATTTCTCTGGTTCTTACTGATTTCCAGCTTCATTCTATTGGGTCAGAAAAATTACTTTTTATAATTTCTATCTTTCCGACTTCATTGAATTTTGTTTTGTGGCCTAGCCTGTGATCTATCTTGGAGAATGATCCATGTGCACTCGAGAAGAATGTATATCCGAGTCTTTATGGCTGTGGTGTTTTATTTATATCTATTAAGTCCAGATACTATAATGTATTATTCAGTCATTGTTTCTTTATTGATTCTCTGATGAGATGTTCTGTCTAATGGTGAAAATGGTATATTAAATCCCCCACAGTAATTGTAGAGACATCTATTTCTCCACTTAGTTTTTCCAGTGCTTGCTTCAAATATTGATTTGCTTATATTGAACCACCATTGCATACTCGGGATGAAAACAACTTGGTCATGGTGTATAATTCTTTTGATATATTGTTGAATGTGATTAGCAAGTATTTTCTTGAGGATTTTAGTATCAGGTTCATTAGAGAAATTGATCTGTAATTTTCCTTTCTTAGTTTGGGTTTGGTATTAGGGTAATGTTGGCATCATACAATGAGTTAGGCAATATTCCTTTTACTTCTATTTTTTGGAAGAGCTTGAGCAGAATTGGAGTTATCTCTTTCCGGAATCTTTGGTAGAATTCAGCTGTGAAGCCATCTGGTCCTGGGCTCTTCTTAGTTGGGAGGTTTTGAATGGCTGAGTCTATCTCGTTACTTGTAATTGGACGGTTGAGTTCATCAATTTCTTCTTTCATCAATGTAGGCGGTTTGTGAGTATCTAGAAATTTGTCCATTTCCTCTAAATTGTCATTCCTGTTGCATGTAAGTTTTCAATGTATCCTCTTTTTATGCTCTTTATTTCTGTGGGGCCAGTAGTGATATCCCCTTGCTCATCCCTTATTTTGTGCATTTGCATCTGTTCCCTCGTTTTCTTTGTTAGTCTGGCTAAGGGTTTGTCAATTTTACCCATCTTCTTGAAGAACCAGCTTCTGGCTTTGTTTATTTTTTCTAGTGCTTTCTTATTGTCCATTTCATTTAGTTCTGCTCTGATCTTTGTTATTTCCTTCTTTCTACTTCCTTTAGGCTTAGCTTGTTGTTATTTTTCCAATTCCTCCAGGTGTGCAGCTAGGTCTTCACTTTTAGTTCTTTCTTCTTTTTTAATATATATATGTATGGCTATGAACTTCCCTCTCAAGACAGCTTTGGCTGCATCCCATAGGTTTTGATATGTTGTGTTGTCATTTTCATTAGTTTCAAGGTAGTTACTGATTTCTTTTGAGATTTCTTCTTCACCAACTGTTTGTCTAAGGGTGTGTTGTATAACTTCCATATATTTGTGCCTAATCTATCTATCTGGCCCTTAGAGATTTCCAATTTCTTTCCATAGTTGTCAGAGAAATTACTTTGCATAATCTCAATCTTTCTGAATTCATTGAGAGTTTTTCTGTGGCCTAGCATATGGTCTATCTTGGAGTATGATCCTTGTGCACTTAAGAAGAATGTAAATCCTGCTGTATTTGTATGTAATATCCTGTATATGTTTATTAAGTCCAGGTCCTCTAATGTATTGTTGAGAGCCTTTGTTTCTTTATTGATTCTCTGTCCTGATGTTCTAAGTAATGGTAAAACTTGCGTATTAAATTCCCCCACTATAGTTGCACAGGCATTTATTTCTCTATTTAGTTTTTCCATTGTTTGCCTCATGTATTTTGAGGCACCCCAATTAGCTGCATAAATGTATATGATTGTTCTCTCTTCTTGAGGGAGTAACATTTTTACTAATATATAATGTTGATTTTTGTCTCCTACAATAGTTTTGCCTGTAAAGTCTATTATGTCTGATATTAGGATAGCTACCCCTGCCTATTTTTGGTTATAGTTTGCTTGTAAAATTGTTTTCCAGCCATTCACTTTCAGCCTCCTTGAAGCCCGGGGTTGAAGGTGGGTTTCTTGTAGACAGCATATAGATGGATCATATTTCCTTATCCATTCTGCCAATCTCTGTCTCTTGACTGGTGAGTTTAACCCATTAACATTCAGTGTTATTACTCACAGCGAATTTCTAATTTGAGCTGTATATTCTTTCAGTTAGTGTAGGTCATATGTTGTTTTTATTTCTCCTTTTGTCTTTTTAGTTGTCCTTACACTCTTCTCCAACTCTCTCTCCCCTCCTTTTTCCTCTCAACTTGTAGAACTTCCTTAAGTATTTCTTGAAGTGAAGGTTTCTTATTGGCATACTCTCTTAATTTCTGTTTGTCTGTGAATATTTTGAACTTTCCATCATTTCTGAATGCCAGCTTTGCTGGACTGATTTTTTGGATTGTGCCATTGTTCACCATCATATCCAGTATCTTTTTAAGTATGTTTACAATTTCTTCAGTATGTTCTCCCAGTGTCTTCTTAATATCCTTAATCTCTTCCTTCATTTCATTAAGTGGGTCCATGATATTTTTTGGACAGCTTTGATTAGTTGTTTGATGTTCTGCATCTCTCCCTGGTTTTTAGTTTGTTCATTGGAAGGGTACATGTCTTCCTGTTTCTCAGTGTGCTTTGTAATTTTTTATTGCCCTCCAGTCATAATTTTATCTTGATGTGTTTATTCAGTTGATTAGCTTCTCTCTCTGCTCTAGAGTTTTATTTAGCTGTGTGTGTCAAGTATTCCCTTTGACCCTTTGTTCTTTTTACTTTATTTCCTTGCTTCTTTCTAAGTTCCCTTGAAGGCTAAACATTATGGCCAGAGGAATCAAAGGATATGAGAAAGGAAGAAGAAAAATAGTAATATTGATATAAATTAGAAGAGGGAACATATAAGACTTAGTAAAATGAATATTTAACTCATGTAGGCAGTGTAGAGTAATAGAGAAAAAAGTGGAGTACCCACAATGGACTGGCAATCCAAATAGAGGAAAATATATATAATGATTTAGAAGGACAGTATGATGAGGAGAAAGAGAAAGAATAAAGAAAGGCCTGAAATGAAAAAGCTAATAGCAATAAAAAAAGAAGAAAGCAGAATAGGTAGAATAGAACTTGACAACCTTGATGTTGTGGGCTAATGAAAAAAGTTGGTATGTAAGAACCACTACAGAAAGCAGAAGGCAGAAAGAGGAAGGGAGGAAAAGAGAAAGCATTGGGAGACAAAATCAATATAGACAAATAATGAGAAATCATGGAAGAAGAAGCACAGCAAAGAAGAGGCAAGCTAGCAGCATGTAATTAAAAAAAATAAATAAAGAAAAAATAAGGGGGGCAGGAAAGAGGAAAGAAAAGCAAAAGACAGCAAATAAACAAAGAAAAATGAAACAACCACACAAACAAACAGGCAAAGAAACCTAAGGAAGAACAGTGTTCCTTCTTGGGCATTTGTGGAACTTCTCAGCCTACTTGTGTTCTTCAGTCAATTGCCCTGCAAGGTTCTATCTGCAGGTTTTGAGGCTGATTTTAGGGATTAAGTTTAAATTTTTTTTATCTTTTTTTTTTTTTTTTTGAAATTAGAGACACAAAAGGAGTCCTCTTCTAGACCACCCACTTCACCCTTTGGAGTCAAGCCTCAGTATCACTGGCCTGTTAGGTAAATCAGGCCTCCTCAGCAGATGTGCCTCTCCCCTCAGCCTTGTGCTACTTCAAGCCAGCTTATTTGCTCCCCAAAATTATTTATGTGGGTAACCAAACCCACATAAAGGAAACCCCTCTCCACCTTCTGTCAGAACCCTCCCACTCTTGGAGAATGCTCCCTCTCACCAGGTTGTTGGCAGGAGTTGGGGCGTATCCCTTGACAGCTCGGTAGATCATCTTTCCTCACCAGATTTGCAACTCTCCTGAGCCTAGTGCCACTTCAAGCCAGTTATTTTGTTCCCCAAAGTGGCAAAAGTTTTCAGGCAGCCAAATCCACAGAAAGGAAACCCTCTAGACCCTCTGCCAGAACCCTCCCACTTTCAGACAATGCTCCCTATCACGGGGTTGCCACTGGTGTTGTGGCTCCTCCCAGAATTTTTCCCTGAGGATCGGGTTCAGCTGTCTGTGTCGACTACCACAGGCAGGGGAAAAACTCATCAATCTTTCCTGAGCAATCCACCTCACCATCCAGCTCCCTCCAGATCAATGTCCCCAAGGCTCTCACTCCTTGCACCCCAGCATAGACTCCTAAGTCAGGATCCTGTCCCCAATCAGCCATCGCCCCGTGGGCTGGCAGATCCCAGGTGCATGGTGAAGGTGCAGCAGCTACATGCTCGGGCATCTGATGGGTGGATGCGACCCCTCCTGCAGGCTGGTCTGCATATGGTGTGGGTGGTGTGAAGCAGGGACAGCGCTCCATGTGTCCATGCCCACTGCTCCCAGCATGACACGTGGGCCAGTGATCCTGAGGCTCCCCTCCTACCTCAAGTGCATTGAGGAGCCCTGGTTAGGTGCATAAAAGTTTATGAATGTTCTTTCTCCTTGGGAGATTACCCTTTTGAAAGAGTTCAATTAAAGGCCATGACTCATGACAGAAAGCCTTGGTATGCATAGAACAGGCATCTCTAGTCTCAAGACACTAAGATAAGATCTGTTAGGAGCCTGGTGGAGAAGCATTCTGTGCTTCTAGGAGTGTATTTAATATATGTCAAATAATGGTTAACAAGGTCTGTTATGTGCAGGAATGTAAGGAGAACTGAACCATTAACCTTAAAGTCTTGATGACCTTAGTAACATGTAGCCCATCACGTATCTATTGCCTATGCACATGCACACACATATTTTCTTTGTTCTAAAACCAAATAAAAGCCACAATGTTTTATGCAGTGGCACTCTCCTCCACTCAGATGGAGGGCCTCCTTACCCTAGTTATTTCTTTCTCATCTTTTCTGATCTGCGGCATCATTTTCATGGACTTAGTTCTAGAACATCAACATTTGGCACCCGAAGAGTTACCTGAAAACACAACTTTTCTTTCAGTCAGTGTGCAGTGGACCAAGGAGATCCTAATGAGTGATTTAAAAAAAAAAAAGGTAAGCTATATCCTTGGGATCATCACGGAAATGGGGAATCAGCAGTGGAACTTTGAAGAGTTCTCTAGAGTGTTAAAAACTTTATTAAAAAGCACTGGTGTAACTATTAAATCCTCAGCTTTTGAGGAACTTTTTTCTATTGTACATAAACATTGTTATTGGTTTCAGCCACAAGGGTGGGATATTTTAAATCTAAAACAATGGAAGTTAGTCATGAAAGCTTTAAAAAGGGCTTACCGAAATGGAGAGATAATTCCCATACATGTATGGTCTTTGTGTAGTCTTATTTCTGTTGCTTTTGAACCATTACAATCAAATGAAAATGAAGATAATAAACAGGATACTGCTATTGATGGACCAATAGCAGAATGAACTGATGTTGATTTTAATGAAAATATATATGTAAAGATTCATGAACAGCCAAAAACAGATAAACTCATGTCTAATAAAAGGGAAGAAAAGAAAAAGGGAGTTTATGGAACTTTTCCAGTGGTCGTTATACTGCTCCAAAAGATTGCTGTGGCAAAACTAGTGTGAGAGCTCCATCTAGCAGCAATAATAGATAAATACCAACTCGTGTGTGTCCAATATGCCAGAAAGGGTTACACTGGGCCAATAAATGCCATTCTAAATATCATAAGAATGGCAGTCTCATTAATAAGTTGGGAAACTTATGGGGAAGAGACTTATTATACCAATGGTGAGCTTATTTGAATATTCCTCACATTTCTCATAGAGTTAAACATCTTATTACTCTGGCCCTTAAGTCTCTTCAAACAGAATCTTGTAAGCCCTCCAAAAGTGGGGAGGTGGAGGATTCTGTCCCTGATCAGCTTGAAGCCGATTTACATTTGCATGACAATGAATGTTCTGAAAGTGTCCATCCATAGGCTCATACAAAGGCTAGTGCTACCATGGCTACCATAAGGGGTCCCTAAGGCACTTTTCAAGCTATTAATAGCCCTTCAGCTCCAGCTGTCAATGTTAACCCATCAGTTCCATGTGCAGATGTTGATGTTCCTAGAGTCTTCCCTTAATCCACCATTTGCCCCAGCATTTAACACTGAGTCAAGTTCCCTAAACCCCTTTTTTGAGCTATCTTTAAATCCTCCTAAAGCATCTGTGAAAATTCCTTTACCAAGACCGCGCTCATGAAAAGCATAGCACAAGCAAGTAAATCAGGTGATTCTGAAGCTTTGCAGCTTTTTTTGGTTCACAGAATCTGTTTTAACTGTGGAAAGGCTTGTCATTATCAAAAGGATTGTAAAAAGCAGCCCTCTCCAACAGCACTACCTGTTCAAAATTCACAATGGATTAATGTTATTTCACCCTCACAAATTCTCAGCAAACTTATGCGCAGCCACCTAAGGAAGTGCCGGCCTGGACTTTGCCACGACCAAAAAATTAACACTTAAGAAACAAAATTAAGTCTGCCTAGCCAATTCAGGAGCAAAAGGGACTAATCCAAAAAATTTAGCAAGATTAATACTAGAAAGATCTAGCTTTAGTTGCAAGGGCATCACTATTCTGCCAAAGAGTTAACTAAAATGAGGAAAATATTCCAGCAGCAACTTGTAAACCTCCTACTGTCCATATAATGATAAGACTGTGGGATGATAGAGGCTAATAAAATTAAACCACTGGAAAAGTAAGAAAACTTAGAAATACAGTTTCCAGAAAAATTCTCAAAAGGAATAAAATAAAAAAATGTATGTTTCAATTGATGTGTTGCAAATTGTTTTGTGTTTGTCTGTTCAGTGTCAGTGTATATTTTGATATCTCCAGATGGTAATATTAAATTTATAAATGGAAATTATTGTAAGAGCTCTATTCAAATGGCCAAAATTAAATAAGTGCTTATATTAATAACTAAATATGGGTATTAATTAAAAATAATAAAAATAATTATAATCAAATTAAATCATTATTCTAACAAGTTTGTTTAATGTTGATGATAATTGTATGTTGTCAGAAGTTTGCTTGCAAACAGTTTCCAAAATCGTTGTGGTAACTTAAGTATGGAACGTATATAGAAAGTGCTTTTATTATTAAAGAAAAGAAAGTAATTTTATCCTACGATAAAATGACTAGTTATTAAAACAGAGGTAAACTTTTTTTCTTTCTCAAAGTTTCTCAAGCCATCAATCTGTTTTAGTAAATTTTACACAGAGTTTTTCTCCTGAATAATAAATATGCAAAAAAGAAAGTCTCTTTTATCAAAGTGCCTCTTATACTTTAACCTTATCATTTCCTTGAAGAAAAAAGTTTTATCATTTTTAAAAGAACATAATGTTTAAACCTGCTTTCTCAAAAAGTAGCTTTATATTTCAAACTGTTACAAATGATTTGGTCTGCTACCTAGAAAAGATAAAATACTAAAAATAGTTAAATTCATGTGATATTGTTGAATGAAGTATTTAAAACTGTTGTACAAATAAAAGAAATTTTCTAACCTTACGACAATTAAAGTTGCATGAATAAAAAGTTCATATGAATATTTTAATGTGTACAAAAATCCTGAAAATTTAATAATGTTTCAATATAATATTAAATAAAAGTATAATGTTATTAATCATAATTTTAACTATTTTAAAATATAATAATAATATGTGACATAAAAATTACCTCTCTACCTAAAAATCAAAAGGCAGATGCTTTAACTTAAGTTTATATGATTTACCCCACCTCTGCTAAAAAAAACAAGTCTATAACTACAGAAAGAAAGCAACCATTAGGGACTGCCAGGGGTAGTGCATAGCAGTAAACTATAGGAAATTAAAATAACACCACTGCAATATGCAGCAGTCCCAAATATTACCAGTTTGTTACAAAAAGTTAATCTTCTTAAGCAAGTCAAGCCAGCCCACATTCCCCTTTCTGCAAAATAGCCAACAATAAATTAAGTTTATATTCAACATCGTGAGCTACAGCCCCAATCCTAATTACAATGTTAGCAACAAAACCAATGCAGGTATTAAAATTACAATTTAATGTTTTACCCCACAGCCAAATAGGAAATAATAATTTGTTTTTACCTATGTCTCAAACTATAAAAAATAAAGAAATTAAGGTCTTCTAATCATGCTACTAAAAATCTTAAACACACAAAAAATAAAAGTTTATTCATTGATGTCTGCTGGTTAAAAGTTATTATTTTTTGCTGTTACATAATCTACTGTAGTTATGAATTATGTAAAACATACTTAAATACTAATCAAAATTTTAATACACTACATTGCATACTTAAGTAATTTAATAACTTGTATGTTAGACATAAATGTATTTTATTATATGCATATGTAAATCTAAACATTTTTCATATTACAGGAAAATTAATAGAAACTAAAGTATTAAGCACATCAAGGATGTTTTGTAACAAATTAAAATATATAAAATACATTTTAAAAGGTGTTGTATTCCTCCCTGCAGGAGCTGGGTACTCTCCTCGGAACTGATGCTTAAACTTTAAAATATACTGCCCAAGGAGTGTTGTGTTCCTTCCCGGGGAGGCTGGCGCCTTCTTCAGGAATTAGCAAAATACTCACAAGTAGGCATCTATTGTATCAAATTCATTAAACACAATCAACTGAAACTCTAGTATCAGTTGCTAATTCAACACTTTCCAGCTAAAAGCTATATATATATATAAAACTACTCTATTTATCTGTCATTCTGTAACTTTGTTCAATATTAACTTAATCTTTTAATTAATTATGTTATTCATATTTCTCACTCTAATTCTTAGTAAAAGCTATATATACATATTAACATTTACTTGTATCTATCCAGGAATCTATCCAACAATAAGCCAAGTATATCAGTGTGTCCCCTGTTTTGGTAAGCATGTGAATGTAAGTATACATATTATAAAAGATTGGAATATAACAGTTAAACCCCTGTTTCTAAACAATCCATCACTTATTTTATATTCTTTCAAATATTAACAAAAATACATTAACTAAACATCAATAAAAGGTCCTGTCACAAGAAATATTCAATACACCCACCATGTGTCAATATTATGTCTTTAAGGCTTTACGCCTTACTCATTCTGCCTTACCATAAGCATGTATTTACCCTCATTGCAGCCCCCTCAAAAACCCTTTTAACACAACTCTATAAACATCTCCAACATTCTCTTACCCAAGCAAATAACCCCAAGGCTTAATCTATTGTTGGGGCAAAAATAAGCAATCACTTAATAAAATTAATTTTGCAAAAACAAAAAGGAGGAGAGGAAGGAGAATCTGCTAAAGACAAACTATTTAAAGCATTGCTTACCTTAAATTGTCTTAATAGACAACAAATTTCTAATACCACATCAGCAAAAAGACAATGGGAATTTAATAAAAAGAATGAAAATGAAAAATGCAAACAACTGATATATTGGAAAAATGAAACAACCAATAAATGGGAAAAATGAGAGGTAAAAATTTGGGGCCGAGGTTTTGCTCTTATTATTACAGAAACAGAAGAAGAGCAGTGGGTTCCCTCCAGAAGAATCAAGCCTAGAGTTGAAGATGTTGCTGAAACTTAAACTGTGAACATGGTGGTTTCACATTGGATTAATTATAGGTAAAGTATTAGCTCAAAGTAAGATACCATATCATAATTACACTTACTGTAATTACCAACCCACCTCTTTTAAAGCTGTTAACTTGGGCCGACGAGTCTTACCCAATTTATCTTAATCAATCTCACCATTTTCTGGGACCTAAAGACTTACAGCTACCCTTAAAGCCAAAAGAATAAGGGAAATTTATAGAAAATTTAACTTTACCTTTTATCAACAGCCCTCTTTGTATTGGACATGGTTCCGCATGCATGCAACCTCAAAATTGCAGTGTAGTTTTAACAGAGAAAAATCAAACTCAAATTTATATTCTCATTTTCCCTTCTTTACCATATACATCAGAAAATATGGTAAATCTTACATGTCCCTCTCAAAACAGATTACTTAACGACAAATGGCATATATGTCATGGTATTACAGAGGTTGTGTTGTTTAATGATTTCTATGGAATTGTAAAAGATCGTGCCCTTATAGAAATGCCAAAGCCTGTTAGAAACTCAACCATATCTTGGTTCATTAACAATTTAACCATAACCACTAATGACAGTAATCCTTATTTCTGGAATTTTGGTAATGTGGCATTTACTAACAGCTCAATAAATTGGAAAAATCAAGGAAGATTTATCCCACAACCATGGGATAATAAACTTAACAAAACTCAAAATTGTTTGTGGAAATTATTTTTGGGAACAGGCCCAAATTTCAAATGTCAAGGTCATAAAACTAATATTACTAGTTTAAAAAGAAAATCACTCAATTTCTTACAGTATGTGTACGAGATTCTATAGTTTTTATCATTGGAAAAGTAACTATTGGTGAAAGGAACATTAGCTGCTACAATTGCCCTTTATTTACATATCTTAAGAATTCATATTTGCAGGAAAATCAAACTCTTTTTATAGGAAGAAGAAGAAAAGGACTATGGTTATCAGTTTGGATGACCAGACATTGGTAGCAGTCTCCAGAATCCCAGTTGCTGCAGCATTTCTTGACCATTATTTAAAAAGAGCTAAAAAACTGATTGTATTTTAATAGCAGGAATTTTGGGACTGATTGGCATCATAACCACGGCAGCCATCCCTGGCATAGCCGTGCATCTAGGAGTCCAGGTTCAACAATATGTTAAGGACTGGCATAAAAATGCAAGTGAGATGAGGCATAGCCAGTCTCACATTGATATGCAACTGAATAATTGTATGAATGATCTTGAAACATTTGGGTAATCAAGTCTATAATTTAAACTTGTTAAGAGTACTTAATTGTGATTGGAATGAAAGCTCTTTTTGTTTTTCTCCTGTGCCTTATTATACTAGTGAGCATGATAGGGAAGAAGTAAAAAAATCATTTGATTGGATGTAAGCATAATATTTCCTTAGATAGTTTAGAATTGCAAAAAAAAAATCTTTGAGCAAGTCTCAAAATGAATTGAAAGAAACCCCTGGTGCAGAAGTTTGGAATGAATTGTCCAAAAATTTAAATACTGTCAATCCATTTCAGTGGTGGAAACAAAAAACAGTTCAAATATCATTTTGGATAGGACTAGGAATTATTGTTATATGCATTTTAATTGTTTGTATTTTCAAGGGTAGAGTAATAACATATATTCATAGAAAAAATGAAAAATTAGATGAGATAAATGCATTTATGTTAAGAAACTTAGCCATGAAAAATTAATTTTACATTTTTTGTGGTAGAAAGTAGTACACTAAGAACCCCATGATTTTACTACTAATTATCTACATAAAAGCATACACAGAAGGAACCTGAAGAAGTATAAAATATAAATGAAATTGCCTTCCATATAAGAGCTCCAAAGCTTGACTGATAGCCAATGAAGGAGGGGGAAAACCTAAGACAGGCAAAGTCACAAAAGCCTATGGAAGAAGACAAGTGTGACAGGAGGTCACCTTGAACCATGTTATATAATGGTTCCTATGATCTTCACTTTAAAAATTAATAAATAAAAAAGGTGGAAATGAAGGAGTTCAATTAAAGGCCATGACTCATGACAGAATGCAGGCCACCTTGGTATCTATGGGACAGCCATCTCTAGTCTCAAGACACTAAGATAAGATCTGGTAGGAGACTGGTGGAGAAGCATTCTGTGCTTTTAGGACTGTATTTAGTATATGTCAGATAATGATTAAAAAGGTCTGTTATGTGCAGGAATGTAAAAAGAACTGAACCATTAACCCTAAAAACTTGCTGACTTTTGTAACGTTCAGGCCGTCACGTATCTATTGCACATGCACACTCATATTTTCTTTGTTCTAAAGCTAAATAAAAGCCACTATCTTTTATGCAGTGGCATTTTCCACCCCTTGGATGGAGGGTCCCCTGACACCACTTATTTCTTTCTCATCTTTTCTCATCCATGGCACCATTTTCATGGACCTATTTCCAGAACATCAACACCCTTTTATTAGTATACAGTATTTATCTTCTTCTATTAAAATAGTTTTGCATTTACAATCTATTTTGTCTGATAGTACTATAGCTATTCCTGCCCATTTTTATTTATTGTTTGCATGTAAAAAATGTTTTCCAACCATTCACTTTCAGTCTCCTTGAGTCCCTGGGTGTAAGGTGAGTTTCTTGTAGACAGCATATACATGGGTTATGTTTCCTTATCCATTCTGCCAATCTGTGTCTCTTGACTGGTAAATTTATTCCATTAACATTCAATGTTTATTGTCAAGGATTTACTTACATTAGCCATATTTTCTTTTGGTTTATGTATGCCATGTTTTGTTTTTATCTCTCTTCTTATCTTTTTAGTTGTTCTTACACTGTCCTCCAAATCTCTTTCTCCTGTTTTTTCTTTTCAAACCTTCAGAACTCCCTTTAGTATTTCTTGAAGTGTAGGTTTCTTATTGACATACTCTCTTAATTTCTGTTTATCTGAGAATATTTCAAACTATCCCTCATTTTTGAAAGCCAGTTTTGTTGAGTAGAGAATTCATGGCCGGAAGTTTTTTCTTTTAGCACCTTAACTATGTCATACCACTGGCTTCTTGCCTTCAGGGTTTCATATGAGAAATCAGCACTTATTCTTATTGAGCTTCCCTTGAATGTGATGGTTTCCTTTTCTCTTGCTGCTTTCAGTATTCTCTCTTTGTCTTGAGCATTGGAATATTTGACAAGTATTTGTCTTGGAGTAAGCCTTTTAGGATTTATACTGTTTGGGGTGTGTTGTGATTTCTGGACATGTATATTCATGTCCTTCAATAGGGTTGTGAATTTTTCAACATTATTTCCTCCAATAAACTTTCCCTTCTCTCCTCCCTCTGGGATGCTTATAATGCATATGTTTGTGCATTTCATGTTGTCCTTCAGATACCTGAGTCCCTGCTGGATGTTTTCTTTATATCTATCTGTTCTATCTGTTTGATTTCAGCTGTACTGTCTTCCATATCAGAAATTCTTTCCACTGAATGTTGAAATTTCTAAGTGCTTTCACTGTATTTTTGATTTCTTCTATTGTGCCATTCATCGTAATCATATCCATTATCTTTCTATGTATTTTTACAATTTCTTCAGTGTGTTTTCCCAGTGTCTTCTTAATATCATGAATCTCTTCCTTCACTTCATTAAGTTGATTCATTTCATTTGTTTGGACTTCTCTCATTTGTTGTTCCAAGTTCTGCATGTTCTCCTGTTTTTCAGTTCATTTGTTTGACTGGCCCATATCTTCTGGTTTGTTAGTATGGGTTATAACTTTTTTTTGTTGTCTAGGCATCAGTTTTTCTTGATTTGTTTGTTCAGTTCATTAGCTTCTCTTTCTAATCTAAGGTTTTATTTTGTTGTTGTTTATGTTTGTGTGGTAAGTTTTCACTTTGACACTTCATTTCTCTTATTCTATTTCCTTGTTGTTGCTTTTGTTCCCTTGAAAAAAAATGTTATGCCAGAGAAAAGGAAAAAGTATGAAGAGACAAAGGGATAATAGTAATACTAATAATAAAAGGTAGAAGAGAAACCATGTAATACCTTGGAAAATAATCAATTAACATGATAAGAAGTGCAGAAGAATAAGAATTAAAAAGTGGAGTACAATGAAATGAGAAACTGAATAGAGAAAACATGTAGAATGAATTAAAAGGCCAGAATGATGAGAAGAGAGGTAAAGTGAAAAGAAAAGACAAAAAGCAAAAAGGAAAAAAAATTAAAAAAGAAAGAAAACAGAGAAAACAGGAGAGAGAAATAAGAACAAGAAAAATTGAATATTGAACAAAAAGAAGTGGAATGAAAGAACACAGAATGCAGAATATAGAAAGATGAAGGAAGGAAAGGAAATAGCATAGATAGACAAAAATTGGTAGACAAAAGAAAGGGAAAGAAAGACAAGGGAAACATAACAAAGAAGAAACAAGACAGCAGCAACTAATTAACAAAAAAAGGGGGGAAAGAATGAAGATAAAAAGGGAAAAAAGAACAGAAAACACACATACACGCAAAAAACAAGAACCAATGAAAAAAAGCTTTCCTTCTTAGGCCCCTAAGGAGCTTCTCAGGCTGTGGATGTTCGTAAATCAATTACCCTGCAGCCTGACCTCTGCAGGCTTTGAACTGGGTTTTAGGCAGTAAACTAAATTAAATTGAAAAAAGGATATTTTTAAAGAAAAATAAGAGATGCAAGGAAAGCTAATACAAAAAGAATGCCTATATGTTTTCTGTCCTAAAGTATCAGCTGGATGTCTGATAATCCTATGAACACTTCTCTAAGAAGAACTGGGAATCAATCCAGGGACCTTGTATATTCAAGGTAGGAACTTCTCCACTGAGCTAAACTGTCTCCTTGGATCAGTAACCCTTTGAGAAAACTATACAACCACTTTGCTTCAGAAGGTTAGATTCTTTGCAGTTGGCCAGAGTCCTGCTGATTAGGCTCTTTTATGTACATTCCCCCTTTCTATTCTAATGGTTTTCTCTCCAATGGTAGCTGGGAGTGACAGCCTGTGTGAGTGGATACCCCCTCCAGTCTTCTGGTCAGATTGAGGCCCTTTCCAAGATTTGAAGGAGACCATGGTCACTGAACTCACCATGAAGAAACCATTCTTGACCCCCTTCCAGACACCTCCTTATCCCAAGGGATCCTAAATGGGTCCTTGAAAGCTTACTGATGCTTCCTATCACCAGCCTCCCTTAAGGGAATTTGAATTTTTGTGGCTTTCAGCAAGATACTAGTCTGTTGCATGTCTCCACCCACTTCCCACCCAAGTTCCTCCCTTCCACCTTGGCTGGGTGTCGGGCTGCCTGAGCAGATTCCCCACTTCCTTCTTCCCAGGGCCAACTCAGTGCTGGCTGGTATGCTCCCCAAAGTTCAGAGGGGGCCAAGGCAACCAAACTCACAGAAAGGAAACCCTTCTCCACCCTTCGCCAGAACCCACTTCCACCCAGAGAACACTGCCTCTCACTAGATGGCTGGTGGGAGTCAGGGGGTTCATGGGGGACTTTTGCCTTGAGGGTGGGGCTTAACTGCCTGCCATTTCCAGCCACAGGGCTGAGAAACTCACAATTTTCCCTTGGGCTCTTTATCTCTTTGTCTATTTCCCTCCAGATCAATGCCCTGAAGTCTGATTCCTTGTGGGTTCCCAAAACATCTCAATCGATTTGGAACTTGTCCCTTCTCAGCCATTTTTTGTGACAGATCTTGGGATTGCCCACCTAAGCCAATGCCATCTTGCTGTAACCTTTTAAATACAAAAATCAAGGTTAATAGATGGTTACACAAATGGATTCATAGATTGCTGTGTAATAAAACAAGTATAGTAAAATGTTACTGGAAAAATCTAAGTGGTGGCCATACGTATTCAATGTAAATCTCTGTTAACTTTGCTGTATGTTTGAAAAAATTCATTACAAAATGACAAAGTATGTTAATGTAATTTAAAATATTAGTCTTATTACACTTTTCTTTGATATACATTTCTTTTTTTTCTTTATTTATTGGCATGATTACATATACAAAATTCAAAAAGTAAGAATATTTATTATTGATTTCTTTTCTGGCCATTGTACTGTTGTGGCTGTTGTGATGAGAAGCCCAAATGGCACTCAGAGAAGCAGAGGAACCAGGCTTTATTACACATGCAGGCCCAGAGGAAAGTTCAGTTTCCAAATTCTGGGCCCCCAGCCCCAGTTTTCTGGAGTTTTTATCAGGGTCTGCAGGCTCCCATTCATTGGCTAGTGAGTTGGTGGGTGGAATTTTCCATTACCTTAGGGAACTAAGCAAACATGGCTACAGAAGCAGAACTGCAGGTTATGAAATCAAGTGGGCAAGGTTACAGAGCCAGAAATACAGGTTTCAGTTCTAAGGTAGGAGATTCTTGTCAGAAAAGGAGGAGAGGTAGGGCTGCAGTTACTTTTCCTTATCATTTCCCCCCTTTGATGCCCTTATAATTCCCATAGGGCATCATCTGTAGTCAGGGGACTGTATCCCCTTAGGGCTAGAATCTTGGTGGTAGTTATGCATGATATTGTTGTTTCAAGAATCTGATGAGTGCCTTTATCAGGAATGGGCCAAAGATGACTGCTATGAGCAAGATGAATAAGGGTCCAGCCAGGGGCAGAAGCCAAGAGGTCCACTGTCCAAGGTTCCAGCCCCAGAACTTGTTTAAGTGGTTTTTCCTCTTTTGGATTTGATCTCTAAGTTCTTTCACTTTGGTAGTGACTATTCCTGTCTTATTAACATAATAACAGTACTCTTCCCCCAGGAAGGTAAACGTCCCCCCTTTCCTCACAAACTGAGGCTTCAGATAACTTATAATATTCTGTCGGCATATAGGTATAGTGGGTAAAGGAAGAGGAGGGTTAGTATTTCCCTGCGAGCTGTTTCAACCTATCCATTGCTGAGAGAGGGGCAGTCTTGTAACAACTGGACCAGGGCTGGCAACTGGCATCAGCCCTGAAGAAGAATAGGAAAAACAGCCTAAGGCACAGAAACATCTTATTATGCACCTGTATGCTATAGCAATTAGGGTTCTATTCACAACAGTCCAGTCCACAGGGTCTACAGCCCCGAGTCTAATTCCAAACACCAAGGCAATCAGGCCGCATAAACACAGGCCCCACCAGGAGCAGGGGTTCATTCAGCTGGTGTTCAGTGGGGTTGTTGCTCGAGGATCTCAGGTGATTCACACTCTCAGGGAGTGGTTGGGTATAGGTTTGGCTGCCCAGCTGTTCTGCTCCTTATCGTGATGGGTCTTCTTGACCCTGGAATGATGAATCCATGGAGTGATACCTGCAACTATAAGAGCAGTAAGAGTTACAGGGATTACAGTATGTGGACCTGTCCAGGAAGGCTGGAGGGGTATTTTCCTTCAGTTTTTGACCCAGACCTGGTACCCTGGCTGATGAGGGTGCACCGGGTGTCCCAAGGGGATGAGGTTTTGGGAGAGGAGAGTCTTATGTATTTCAGCTAGAGTTCTTCCAAGCTGCTGGAGAATGGAATTTAGTTTGGCCTCCCCCAGAAGCCTGAGGCTTCTTCTGAATGCCCGGACAATTGGGGGTGGCCACCCAAACAAAATTTCAAAGCGTGAGTAGCCTGTGGGTCCTGGGGTGCACCTAACTCAGAGAAGGGCTAAAGGGTGTAAATCTACCAAGGGGAGACCAGTTTCCTGGCAGAACTTTGCTAGGGTGGTTTTGAGGGTTTGATTCATCCACTCAACTTTCCCTGAACTTTGAGGCCAGTGCTATTTTGTTTTTTTTTCATGTACAAACAGGTTAAAGTTTCGAGTCACATTTGGAAGCCCCAAGGCGGGGGCTTGGCTCAGTTGTTTCTTCAAGTTTTGAAACCCCCCTGTTGGACTTTTCCCCAGGCAAGAGATTCCCTTTCTGGCCCTGCCAGGGTTTCATAAAGGGGTCTGGCAATTGCTGCAAACCAGATCTGGCAGAACCCTGCCACTCCAAGAAAAGGAGTTGTCTTTTCATGGTGGGTGTGGGGATGGAGCAAATTACCCTTTTCCACTAAGGTCCTGGTATCTGGAGCCCTTGCAAGATGTTGAACCTTATGTATTTTACCCGCTGTCTACAGATCTGAGCTTTTATCCCACCCAGTCCATGTTAAAAGTTGGAGGAGGGTTTGGGTTCCCTTCCAGCAACTTTTTTCCATGTGAAGTCTTCATTTTTTGCTTTGGGGCATGGAGACAAGGACCGTGAGACTGGTTCTGAGGCCTAAGCTTGATGAGCCTTCAGGTTTGAAGGTAATCTGGGCCCCAAGTTTGGTTAGGAAGTCTCTGCCAAGCAGGGGACTGGGCACTCAGGCAGGTACAGAAACTCATGAGTTACTTCATGACCACCGAGCTGGCAGGTCCTTGACTTGCAAAAGGGCCATCGGTTAGACTGGTCTTTAGTCACCCCTATGATAGTAGTGGTCTTTCTGCTAAAGGGGGCAATGGAGGTTGTGACTACAGAATGTTCAGCACCAGTGTCCACCATGAAAGTCATAGTCTGGTCCCTGACTTGTAATTTGACCATGGGATCATGGGGGCCAAGTTCCAGTGAGCTCGGTTGCCCCTATTCAGGGTTGAGTCCTGCCAGCCCAGTCAGGTGGTCTTGGGGCTCAGGTCAGGATTTTCCTTTAGGGGTACTTCTTCTTGGTGTCTGAGACTTCTGGGGGCACTCATTTTTCCGTGTCCACTCTCTATGCAGTAAGCGCATTGGTGTCTGGCCATCAGCATTTTCCTGGTGCTTCCCTCCTTTTTGTGAGGTGGTCCATTTTACCTGGTGGGGTCAGCATTTCCCAGGGCTGCCATTAGTAGGGAGGTTTGGTGTTTCACTCGCTTCTTGGCTTGCCGCTCGACGACTTTGTCCCGATTGACGGACACTTTGTTGACGACCTCTAGCGGTTGAGAGATGTTCATGCCCGTGAAGCTTTCCAACTTTTGAAGTTTTTTTTTTTGATGTCTGCTGCAGCTTGTGCCACGAAAGCGGCATTCACCATCCTCTAGTTTTCTGGAGCGTCTGGTTCAAAGGGAGTGTAGATTCTGAGGGCCTCACAAAGCCATTTATAGAAATGCCCCAGAGATTCATTGGGTTTTTGAATGACTGAGGTTGATTTTGTCATGTTCGTGGGTCATTTAGCCCCTTCTTGGACCGCTCAGAGGAGTGCTTCCTGAAATATTTGAAGTGCAGCCAGTCCCTGTTCAGTGTTAAAGTCCCAGTTAGGCTTAGTTTCCAATGCCACCACCAATGCCCAATTCTCTGGGTCTATGACACCAGTTGGGGCCTGCTCTTGTCCTGAGGCTGTGTTGGAACCTGCATCTCATGAAGGGGCATCTGCAATGTGGGCTGCACCAATCAGTGTGTCCTTGTCAATGGGGTTGCAGTACTCCCCTCTGGGGTTGTTGTAGGTTCTGGAAGGGCCGGGGGTGGTGTCACCACATGATTTGCCTGTACCCCGGGCCAGGAGGGGAGACCAAAGGGGAAGGCATCTCTGGGAGACCCACTGGTGTTCCTGGGCCAGGAGGAAAGGCTAGGGTGGTTGGCACATATGGTGGTGGGGGCAGTGGTGGATCTTCTTCCAAGGACCCCTGATAAATGACTGGTTTCTAGTGCCTCACTTCTTGTGCAACTAAGACCCTGCTCTGTCCCTTGTTTCCAATGCACAAGTGAACCCAAGGGGGCAGAGTCTGGGCTATTTCTAACCAGGAGTCAAAATAGAGGAACTGATCTGGGTGACCAGGGGTTCCAGTGACTACTAGCCACACTGCACAGACCTTGGCTATGTCTAGGCTCCCTTCTGAGGGACAATCAATGTTAAAAGTGGGCCACTCCAACTCACATAGAGTTCAGAGGGTGCCAGTGATCATCTGGATACCATAATCTCTGGAAAATCCCTTTCTGAAGTTTATAAGCATGCAGTTCAAGATGGTGGGCCTTGACTGTGATAAGCCCATACTCTGTGTCAGTGGTGCAAGACAGACAAAGGTGGGGTGCCTCTTTCAAGTCCTCTCAGATGCCCACATGTCTGCATCACTTGTGGGAATTTAGGCTCATCTAAGCTAAGGCTTCCAGACAATTTTCCGGGTGGGCCGTTATGCCAGATGACATAGCTGCAGAAACAGGTTGGGGCCCATGCTGACCCAGTGGCACAGGCCATGGTGCCACAAACTGGTACGATAGGTGCAAGCCCCTACCATCCACATTCATGCACACAATCACTCAGTAGTTAAACAATTGTTTAATCACTCAGTGGTTAAACAATGCCCTATACTGGAGTCTCGTCATGCGAGACCTTAGGAGGTGATCAGTCTCCTCTTCCATTTGGAGACAGACCTGAATGGGGCTTGGCACCCAGGTGCTTACCTTTCTGAAGTCTTCTGATATCGTTCAGTCCATCTCTTTCCCTTAAGTCCCACAGGGACCTGGGAACACGGCCTGCGGGGTTCCACCTCAGAAGGAGGTCCCATCAAGATGACAGGAGGAGCCTACCTCGTTTGCTTGGAGATCGCCATTGGCCATGCCCTTCAGTCCCAAGCCAGAGGCACAATGGGCCTGCTTGGTAGGGTTTCCTGGTCAGGGAACCAAATGTTGTGGCTGTTGTGATGAGAAACCTAAACGGCACTCAGAGAAGTGGAAGAACCAGGCTTTATTATGTGCATGATCCCAGAGGAAAGTTTGGTTTCCAAATTCTGGGGCCCCAGCCCCAGTTTTCCAGAGTTTTTATTGGGGTCTGCAGGCTCCCATTCATTGGCTAGTGAGTTGGTGGGTGGAATTTTCCATTACCTTATGGAACTAAGCAAACATGGCTACAGAAGCAGAACTGCAGGTTATGAAATCAAGTGGGCAAGGTTACAGAGCCAGAAGTACAGGTTTCAGTTCTAAGGCAGGAGATTCTTGTGAGAAAAGGGGGAAGAGTAGGACTGCAGTGAATTTTCCTTATCAGTACTATTCATTTCATGTCATAGCATTATTAATCCTGAAAATAATTTTATCATAAGGCTGTATGGTTAAAAGTTATCCCCTCTGAGTAACAAGTTACAAGATACAACCTAGTGTGTATGACACAGATTGTCCTGGGCTGAGCTCCCATCCTGAGGGAAAGATTGTAACGAAGATAGAGTCAAGGCCATTCAGGTAGTCTCACTATAATCTGCAGCAGGCATCTGCAAGGACATTGGAAACTTTTGCTCTTGTGTGAGACAGAACATTAGGAAGCTGGAAAAGGAAGGGGGAAATGGTGGTATCCCCTGCTATATGGGGGAAGAGCCCCAAAACATGATTTTATAACTGATATCATGATTCTAGTTTTGTCTCTCTTCTTGGCTAGTCAGGAACATTGGGTTAAAGTTTCTGGATATACTTTTATTATATTTTCTATGCAAATTGTTTGAAAACAAATATAAACAGCATTAGTATTTTGTTGCCATTTATAAACCACTTAAATAACTCCTTTCCACCTCCCTAATTGGAATTATAATGAATTAAACATTAAAGGCAGATGTCCACTGGGGCCATCCTGTCCATTTATTTTAATTTTTAGCTCTAATTTCCTGATTTGGGGGAAGTGCACAAGGGTACTTAGTTTCTCCATTGCCTCAGCAGTTTCACATCACATTGGAGTATTTGCATATGGAAATGGAATTCCACTGTCTCAGAACCCCACATCTTCAATGAAGCTTTTAGAAGAGTGATGAAGGAGTTTACTAGGCAATAAAAACCACTTCAAATGCATAGGTATGCTGGCTAGAATGGCCCAAGTGCAAAGGCTGCTCTCATTGCAGACTGGAACTGCTGCAGGGCCCCAATCAAAACTGAATGTGACCCAGTTACCTGGCTAACATGTTGAAACAGTGTTCTTGAGTGTGGTAATTGCTGCCTCCAAAACTCAGAGGCCTACCAAGTATTGTACTTCCTTGTTAATAGTGGGATACATGAAATATGGTAATTTTTCCTCTATTTAGGATGGGATGTCTCAGTATAGCCCAACCACTACACCTGAAACAATATCACTGATATCACATTATTTAACTCCCACTATCTGTAGCACAAGGCCTATAAGGTACTTTTTGCTCATCTAGTCTACACATGATATCATTATCCTAAAGTGAGCATTTTGATGGGGTCCTTTCTCCAAGAATTCAAGAGACATTCTAACATTATGATAGCACCATCTCTGTGTCCCTGCCAGGGTTTACTCCTGTATCATGGAAGAAAACTCTCATGAATAAATTCTCCCTCCTTCAAGTGATACCCCTTGATTGTTCACCCTCAGGATCCAGTCCCATATTTAATCTTCTGTCTGATGTTGATACATGTTGACTAGGTCCTGCAGCTCTTTGAGGAATATTCCTGTTCCTCCTTTAGAAGGCCCATTATACACATGTGACTTAAATATAATTGTTAGTTGTTTAAGGGAGGGTGTTAAAATCATGTGGGGGAAGAGGTGATTTCTTGCAAGACAAAAAATTTTTGCATTGAGATAACATTGGGGCAAATCTTCATAACCTGGTATCAGTAATGTAATCTTAGATATGACACAAAAAGCACAAGCAACAAAAATAGCAATATATTATTTTGACTTTATCAATATTAAAATCTTTTGTACATTAAAGGATATTATCAAGAAAATGAAAAGTTAAATTACAGAATGAGAAAAAATCATATTGGATAAGGGCTTAGTATCCAGAATTTATAAAGAAATTTTATAATACAACAAAAAAAGGACAATTAACCAAATTTAAAAAGTGGAAAAATGACTTGAATAGATATTTTTCCAAGGAAGATATACAAATGGACAATAAGCATATAAAAGGATACCAATATCATTGGCCATTTGGGTAATGCAAATAAAAACCATGATGAGGTGCCACTTAACACCCAATAGGATGGCTAATATTTAAGAAAATAATAATGAAAATAAGTGTTCTTTAGAGAGGATGTGGAAAAATTGGAACTCTAGTGCATTGTTGGTGAGAATATAAAATGGTGCATCACCATAGAAAAGAGCAATATGGCAGTTCCTCAAAAGAATGAAATAGAGAATTACCATATAATGCAGCCATCCCACTTCTAGGTATTTACCCTCAAAATAAGGAAAACAGGGCCTAAAACAGATACTGTACATGGATATTTATAGCAACATTATTCCAAATAGCAAAAAGATGAAAACAACCAAGTGTACATCAACAAATGACTGGATAAATGAAATGTATTACATACACACAATGGAATATTATTTGACAATAAAAAAGAAAGAAATTCTGAGACATCCTGAACCATGGAAGAACCTCAAAAACAATACACTCAATGAGTTAAGCAAGACACAAAAAGACAAATATTAGATGATGTTATCCATTGAAAATACCTAGGAAGAGCAAATCCAGACAGAAAGTAGATTAGAGGTTATCATAGGATAGGAGGAGTGAAAAGGAAGAGTTTATGTTTGGTGGGTATTGAGTGTGTGTAAATAAAATTAATAAACATTTTGGATTAGAAATAGGGTTAGGGTTAAGACCAATGTTCATTTTAATGTTAGCACTTGGGTTAGGGTGTGGATTATAGTTGGGTTTAGGGATTGTGTTAGAGTTGGGGTAAGTCTTAGGTTTAGAGTTAAGCTTAGGGTGTCATTAGAGTTAGATTTAAAGATAGGATTAGGTTTTATTGTAGACATTTGATTATGGGAATGGTGTATTGGCATTAAAGTTCAGTTTAGGGTTAGTGTTAGCTTTGCTTATGCTTAGGATTATGATAAGGCTTTCAATTAGGGTTATGTTTAGGCTAAGTTTCATGTTTTGTTAAGGTGAGGGTTAAATTAAAATTATGCCTAAAGTAAGTCTTAGGTTTGTGTTAGTTTTAAGTTTAGGGTTATAATTAGGATTAGGAGGTGGGTTAGGTTTGTACTTTGGATTAGGGTCAATATTATGTTCAGATTAAGGGTTTGGGTTAAGTGGGGCTATATGTTAGGATAAGAATTAAAGCTATGTTTGGTGTTAGTGTTAGTGTTCATGATTAGGTTTAGGGTGAGAATTATGCTTATAATTAGAATTAAGGTTTGAGTTAAGTTTAGGATTCAGATAACACTTAGGATTATAGGTATGTTAAGATCAGAGTTTGGTATAACATTTGGCTTTGGTTATGGTTAGGTTCAGATTAGAGTTAGGATTGGGGAAACTGCATGGTGAGGGTTAGGCTTATGGTTAAGGATATTACTGTTTGGTTAGAGTAAGGTTAAGGTAAAAATAAATTTGGCATCAGCTCCAAATGAGGGGGCCATTAAATTTTTTCCTTTCTTAAGTTTTTTAATCTTTTAAAAATTTACAAAGTTTTTAATTGAAGTTTATCATTCATACTGAACATCCATAAACAATAAGTGTATAGCAAAAGTTGTGAACTTACCAACAAACATGCATATCTTCATAAAGGGCTCCTATACATCATCCCATCATTGACACCTTGCATTGTTGTAAAACATTGGTTACAAACTATGATAAAGCATCATCAAAACATTACTACTAACTATAGCCAATATCTTACATTTGGCATATTTTTCCACCAACCCACCTGGTTATTGACACTCTTATTAGTATTATATACTTATCATTCATGAAAGAATGTTCCCATATTTGGTTAACCACAGTCCATCTTCCACCACAGGATTCATTGTGTAATACAGTCCATGCTTTGTACAATCCATTCAAAGTTTACACTCAGTGGCTCTCTTATTCACCACAGAGTTGTGCTGTCATCACCTCAGTCAATTTTAGAACATTTTCATTACTTCAAAAGGAAAAATTCCATAATCCGTTATACCCCTCTAATGTTGTTCCTTAGTATTGATATAATATCTTCTTTGCCATTGCTTCAAAAATTACAATATTATGTTTACTATAATCCATATGTTACATTAGTAGTAATTTTCCCATATATCACCATATTCTTAATACTTTGTAAAAGAGCACTCTTATGCTATTAACCACAATCTTCAGCCACCACAAAAATCATGTTACACAGTCTGTACATTATTCTCTAGCTTCCTTTCAATTGAAATATTACATCCACAGATTACCCCTTTCAGCCACAATCATAGTTATACATCAGCAGTGTTAGTCATACTCACTGTATTATATTACCATCAACTATTCATTTCCACACATTTATAACAAACCTTATTAAAACTTCTACATACATTATGCATCAGCTCCCATTCTCAATTCACATTCAACTTCCTAGTACATATATACTAGAGTTTACCTCCATGAGGTTACTAATCATTTTATGTCATATTGTTGGGACCACACAATATTTTCCCTTTGTGTTTGGTTTATCTCACTCAACAAAATGTCCTCAAAGTTCATCCATATTGTCCTCTGCATTCCAATTTCTTTTCTTCTTAAACCTGAATAGTATTCCACTGTATGTATATACCACATTATGTTTATCCACTCATTGGTTGATGGACACTTGGGTTGTTTCCATACTTTAAAAATTGTGAATAATGTTGTTTTGAACATGGATGTGCAAATGTCAATTCTTGCCCTTGCTTTCAGTTCTTCTGGATATATTCCCAGTAGAGGAGTTGCTGGATCATATGGCAGTTCTATATATAGCTCACTGAGGAAACACCAAATGTCTTTTACAAAAGCTGCATCATTCTACAATCCCACCAACAGTAAAGGAGTTTTCCTATTTCTCCACATCTTCTCCAGAAATTGTAGTTTTCTGTTTTTTAAATAATCTCCATTGTATAAGGTGTGAAATGATATCTCAGTGTAGCTTTTTTTTTAACAATTTATTGAAGTATATCATTCATACATGAACATACAGAAACTATAAGTGTTCAGTAAACACTGTGAACTTACAAAAGAAACATGCATAACCTCATAAATGGCTCCCACACATCACCCCCCTGACAAACCCCCTGCATTGTTGTGAAACATATGTTAACAAATCATGAAAGAGCTTCATCAAAGTATTATTACTAAGTATAGTACGTATCTTCCTCCGCTATATATTTTTTAAGGATTTAGTTATTTATTTATTGAATTTTATCCATTTTTATCCCCTCCTTCCCTAATTAGGCTGTTTCTGTGTCCATTTGCTGGGTCTGTGTCCATTTCCTGTCCTCTTTTTTCATGCTTCTCCTGTCTTCACTGGGATTTGATCCTCAGAAACTCTGATGTGGGAGACAGGCATCCTACCACCTGGGCCACCTTACTTCCTGGTTTTTCAGCCTATCACATCTTGGCTCTCCCTTGAGTCACTCTCCAGTTATGTCATCATCATGATGTATGGCTCATGGGTCCTGGCAGTGCACCCATGCATGGGGCCTGGCAGATCACCAAGTTTCAAGGCTTGGTGGCACACCCACATATGGGGCCTGATGGTGCATCTGCACATGGGGCTTGATGGCTCACCTGCTTGCAGGGCCTGGCAGTGAACCCGCACACAGGGCCTGGTGGCTCACCCACTCACAGGGCCTGGCAGTGCACCCACAGAAGGGGCCTGGTGGCCCATGTGCCTTCTATATTTTTCTTTTTTTAATTTTTCTGAGAGGTCCTGGGGATCGAACCCAGGTCCCTCCATATGGGAGATGAACACCCAACCACCTGAGCCACATCTGTCCCCTTGTTATATCTCTTAAGGTTGACCAAAGATACCCAAAGCTACAGTTTTTTTCCCAAACAGGATGGACATATAATAAATCAGGCTTAGTTTATCACCAGCATTCCAAAAACCAGACCTAGGGAAAAAAGCTAGGCTTGGGGATACATGCATGGTTTTTCTAATATAGTGAATGTTAAGCCTACCGTGATTATCATGAAATCAGGCCAGGAAGAATATTCACACTCAGTGTAGTTTTGGACTGCACTTCCCAAATAGCTTCTGATGATGAATATTTTTTTCATGTGCTTTTTGGCCATTTAAATTTCCTCTTTGAGAAAATGTCTATTCAAGTATTTTGTCCATTTTTAATTGAGTTGCTTGTCTTTTCATCATTGAGTTGTATTATTTCTTTATATATCATGGATATCAAACCCTTATCAGATATGTGGTTTCCAAATATTTTGTCCCATTGATTAGGCTGTCTTTTTAACCTTCTAGACATAGTCCTTTGATGCACAAAAGTGTTAAGTTGTGTACCTTTCATATTTAGGTCTTTGATCCATTTTGAATTAATTTTCATATAAGGTGTGAGATAGGACTTCTCATTTCTTTTGGATATGGATATCGAGTTCTCTAGCTTGATTTGTTGAATAGACTATTTTGACTCTACTGGCATATTTCTTGAAGATTTGGGCTTAGAGGATTTTTATCCAACATCTGGGACTCTGCTGAATGTCTCAACCTTATACTAGAAAAGAAATAAGAGAACCAGGCAGTGAAGCAGTATGGGCACCAGGGCTCAAGGGGCTCAGGCCCCCCTTAGCTGTGGTGAACACAAGCTCTTAAAAAGCTTGGTGGTAAAGAGGAGGAGGTGACAAATGCCTGAAGTGATCATTATTTCTATGTGTACAATTTATTTCTTATTTAAAATTTAATTGCCATTAAAAAGTTTTTTAGCTTTTTCTGAAAGTAAAATATTTCAGCCATGTTCAAAAAGGAAAAATGATGTCAGAAAGGATATTAGTCAGACTCTTTAGTTGAAGAAGATAGGAAGACATCCAGAATTGCTTTACCCAAAATATGGTGTTTAGGTTGGGATATTGGGGATCAACAGAAGTGAAGTACTGCAAGAGCCAGGCTGCCCTGAGACCTTGCATCTGAATCAGGAAAATAACATGTGCAGGGAAGTTTCTGTCTGTGTCCCATCAGTGAATCAAAAAAGGCCTCTGGGTGTCTGTGGGTAGTTTCCATCTTCTCAGTCTTTTCATCTGGTGAGTTCATGGCTGTTGGCATCTCTAGTCTAGGTTCTTAAAATAAGGTTTAAAAAAGGAAGCTTTTGATATGTGTGTGGCTGGCCTCAAGGAATGGTGTTTTGTAACCTACTCATCATGTTCTTCCATTTAAAAAACTGCTATTACCAAGTCAAAGAAATGATGAATAGAGTCTTAGAAAATCACTTGCCAAAAAAAGCCAATGAACCACTACTGAATTTTGTGTCAATAATGTACCTCACAACTTTTTTGAAAGCCTTTATTAGCACTAATTGCTTTCCTGTCAATTGTTTGGGATTTTCTATATGTAGGATCATGTCATCTGTAAACATAGTTTTAGGTCTTCCTTTCATATTTGGATGCATTTTATTTCTTTTTCTTTTCTAATTTCTCTTGCTAGAACTTCTTGAACA
>JAQZBX010018672.1:0-33795 GCA_029593785.1 Cabassous unicinctus | reverse complement strand
GGAGTGGGGCCTGGGCAGGGTTGTGTTTAAAAGCTCCCAGGAGGTTTTAGTGTGCAGCTCCATCTGAGAGTCACAATCTTTGATGCCTTGCATAATAGAAAGCAACAAGTATGAAGAATAAAATAAAGAATAAAATAAAGGAGGGGAGCACAGGGAGAGGGAGAGAGAGGAGGAGGAGGAGGGGAAGGAGGAAGGAAGGAAAAGAATTTTCTGCCTCTTCAGTTTGTCATGGGCAGCTGTGAGGAACAGTAGACAGAACCAATTGGAAAATCAGGCAAGGAGTGGATTTCTGGAAATGGGCTTTCTGGGATGCTGGAAAGCTGGAGGTTCAGAGTTTCGTGCCATCCAAACGCTGAGGCTGTCATTTACCCCTCAGGGAGGATGTGGCTTTGCTGAAGCTGCTTTTGCTTCAAGAACAGGAGCAGTCTACGTCTGTAAACGTATCTTTAAATGAAACTGCAAATTTGGTATGTCCAAATGCTTTCCCAACAGTGCACCTCTGACTTGAGCTGCACTGGCAGAGCAGGGATGGGGCTCCACAGGCCGAGCCTCCGCTGTGCCTGGACATGGCCACCCGGGACTGGTTGCCTCTTTATGGACGTGCGGCCGCGGGTAGCAAACAGAAGAGCTGTCTGTCCGTGGCCACCGAAGTCAGGGCCTCTGGCTAACCTCCCCCGTTAGCTTGTTCTTATGGCCTCTTTCAGGCAATGAAAGAGGCTCCTCAGGCGTCACCTCCAAGGCCCAGAAGCCACTGCATCCCACTCGACCTCATTTCAACGTGTTTGATGTATTTACACAGGTACACAGCTTTCAATCAGTGTCTCAGCTGTTAGGAATAGTCCCATCATGAAATGACTGTTACACTGCTAGAGGATACAGAAATAGATTGACCAGAGGAAAAAATCAATCAGTGAGTACCAACATTACTTTCTTAGTATTTTTCACTTCTTTTTGTTTCTTATTTTCACTTAGTTCAGCCATTTAGTTTTGGTATAGAGTAAAGGAAACTTTTAATACATTGGTCTATGTATATTTAGAGCAATTAAGAAAATGAAATCATTTCCCAGGCAAATGAATCCCTATGAAACCTTGATAACCAGGACAATCATCTACTGCCACATCTCAGTGTCCACCAGGTCGGACGATTAGAATTCTAATTCCCCACTAAGAATAAGCAACTAAAATGAATCCAGGGTGTCCTCTCCATGCAAAGCACAACAGATAAGAAATAAAATATGCAGATTACGCAACTAGGAAAGTAAAATGTACCAGAATGCTGTAAAGAAGGGAAAAAATCCTTCATGGGGCATTATTTTGATAAGGGACTTGACAAGAAGGAACAAATGAGAATGTAAAGCATAGTTAAAATTTGTATGGTGATGATGAAATATGGTTAAAGTATATTTAAATATAATGATTAAAATGTAAAGATGGTGTGAAGGGTAGGCTAATGTGTCAGCTCTGCCAGGTAATTGTGCCCAGTTGTTTGGTTAAGCAAGCACTGGGCTAACTGCAATTCAATGACATTTATGGGCTTTAGGCATCAGTGAGTTTCCTGCATGGATGGCTGATTACATCAACCTCAACCAGGGAGATTGCCTTCAGCAATGAGTGATGCTTTAACCAATCAGCTGAATGCCTTATAAGGGGAAGTGATTTCAGCATTCAGAGAGAAGCCAACGTCTCCTGGGAGCTCATCAAGGACCTTCTCATTGGACTTTCATTGGAGCTCCTGGTTTGCAGCCTGCCTGCGGAACCTGGACTTGTGCATCCCCACGGTCACGTGAGAGAATTTTATAAAATCTCATACTCTTTCCAGATAGCTCCTGTTGATTCTGTTTCCCTAGAGAACCCTGATTACTACAGATGAACAAGAGAAAAACATGAAGAATATATTTAATCTCGGAGTGGTTCTTAAGACTAATGACAAAGGAACAACTTATAAAAGAAAACCTTGTTTTATCTGAACAACTTAAAAATATTCTCATTGAAACTACTATAAACTATAAGAAAAGACAATGAAAAGCAAGAAAAACATTTACAATTTTTCCTATGAAAGTGGGTTTATGTAGCTAATGAAGAACAAGCTCGTGCAAATCAATACAAAGAACCATACAACAGCCCAGCCTAAAGGAAACTTTTTGGCAAGGAAATGAATGGGCAATTCACAAAAGCAGACATGTGGATGGGCAATGACAAGTACATTTGCTAAAAAATTTAAACCTCCTTTTTAATCATAGATGTAAGGTAAAACAATATACTATTTCATCTACTAGATTAGGAAAACACTCCTTGTACAAATTTAATGAAAACCAGTGTTGGTAAGGATTTAGAGAAACAGAAAAATTACTTTACCTAAACAAGAAAGGGAAAGGAATCTTGATGGAAGAGGGTATAAGAAGGATTGAAAGTGATGCGTTATGGAGACAGAGAAATGGCTGGGGAGAAACAAGCAATTAGCATGCCCCCCAGAGAGCAGAGCAAAGACACAGCAAAGACAGGCAAGGCTTTCCAGGGGAAGCTGACGTTTTCATAATCTTTCTCAATCGATGTGAGATACTGAAAGTCTTAGAATCTGTATGTCCTTGGACTCAGAAATCACCTACTGGAACCTGTGGTGGGCTGTTAGTTCTCTACACAGATATCCACTCCCTCCCTCTTAGCAGTGAGCCTCAGTAGCGAATAAACACATTTCCTTGACTCCCTTATGGTTTGGCTGTGAGACTCACTTTTGACTAATTAATTATAAGTGGAACTGATGTGTCACAGTTTCCAGAAAACTTTTTGAAAAACAGCTGGTATGCACTCTTTGCCTTTTTCTCCATCTTATTTTTTCTTATCAGCTGGAAGTTAGACATAATGGCTGGAGCTAAAGCCACCATCCCAAGTCACCTTTCTCCCAATATTCCATACACCCATCTCCCCTTCTCTATTCCCACCCGCACTCCTCTAGCTCAGTTTACTGCTTTTAACTCAGCCCATTGGAATAGCCATCTACTGGGATAATCAACTCATCTGTAATATCCTTCACTACTGTTTGCAGGAGGTAATCTGCTAGTATTTTTTTAAAAAAATTTATTAATAATTTTTTGTTAGAAGAATTGTAGGTTTACAGAAATGTTACCCATAAAATATACAAAATACAGAGTTCCCATATAACACCCTATTATTAGTGCCTGGAACAAATGATATAACGCTCTAAGAATACATTTTCCATGACTTGCTTACCCTGCTGTCCTCATCTTATGATCCCCTCCCCCGATCTATATGGTCCACAATGGGGTCCCAGACTCGTGATTGTGTAGTGTGCCCCTGCCATCTGACTACAGCAAACTGGTCTGAGGACGACTATTTGCCCCAAGATAGGTCAGAGTCCAACACCTGGGAATTAGAGCCATAGCTAAGGAATTTCTGCCCCTCTGTGGCCTGGCTCCTGAATTGTGCTGGGGGTGTGTCTTTTGCATATGTAGGTGAAGGCAAGCTGGGTCCACAGAGAGCGGATGAAGTGGATGTACAGAAAGAAGCAGTTAAAAGAGACAAGAGGCACAGAAAGATTGCAGCCCAAGCTCTCGCTTTGCAATCCCTGGTTTTAGCACCATCTTGAAGCTTTCACATTCCTGATCTTGGGTTTTGTGAGATTCCTTGTATCCTTAAATAAACTTCCCTTATGTTTGATTTGATTGGCAGTTAACGTAGACGAAGTTAACAGAGAGATTTCCCAGAAATTATCATGAGATCATATAAAGACTAAAAGACCAAAAAGTAAACTTGTGGAATGAAATCCCAATCACACTTGGATTCTTTGCCTGTGTTCCTTCTCATCCATTTTTTTAAAATAAAGATTTATTTTTATTTATCCCCCCCACCCCGCCGTTTTGTGCTCAATGTCTGCTCTCTGTGTCCATTCGCTGTGTGCTCTCTGTCTGCTCGTCTTCTCTTTAGGAGGCACCAGCAGCCCAAACTGGGACCTTCCATGTGGGACAGAGGTGCTCAATCGCTTGAGCCACCTCAGCTCCCTGCTTTCCTGTGTCTCTCATTGTCTTTCCTCTTTGTGTCTCCTTGTTGTGCCATCTTGTTGCGCCATCTTATTGCGCCAGCTCGCTGTGCCTGCCCATCGCACCAGCTTGCTGTCTTGCTGGTTTTCTCCAGGAGGCACTGGGAACCGAACCTGGGACCTCCCATGTGGTAGGCGGGAGCTCAATCGCTTGAGCCACATCTGCTTCCCTCCTTCCTATCCTTTTAAACAACAATTTAAAAGTCTTCATTTCCCAGCTCCCCTGTGGCAACTTTCCAGACAATTTATGTGATCGTTTTGCTCCAACTCTTCCAGAACCCATTCTGCATCTTACCTGCCAATCCCCTTTGCCATACTTCTTTTCTTCAGGTAAATCAAAGCATTGATTGTAATACTTTTTATTTACTAGGGATTTAAGATGTGTTACATAGTGCTATTATTTTTATTATGATTCCTGTTGTTTGTAAGTGCTGTGTATAGGTCTAAATTTCTAATACCTTTCCCCAGCATTAATTTTCTTTTCTTTGCTTCTGTGAGTTTTGAAAATATGAAGTTTTCGAGAAACTCATATATTATGTTATATTAAAAATGGTTCTGTGTGTGTGCCCAATCAAAAATGATAGACAATACAAACCTAGTTCCTAGACCTGGCTTAGTATTTGTATATTTGTGCATGCATAAATACCTGTAGATTTTATTGTCACCTGTTTCTTCATGTCTGCTTCAACTGTATGCAAATTTCTTGAGTTTGCATCTACTTAATTCAAGTACACCTGTGGCATATATACACATCTACATACATATATATGTGTATATATATGCACTAATGTTCAAGACTGAAAAGGATAACTTTAAACTGTACAACAGAAAACAAAAAAATATATATCCCAAGTATAAAATAGAGGTCTTATTGATAAACAATTTTCATTTTAAGAGAAAATAATTAGTAAAATATAGTTCAGTAAAAACTGGAACAACTTATTGTTACAAATACTCCATGCAATGGTATCATGGCTAGTAAGTGTGGAAATGCTCATGGTAATTGAGATAAATTCTAATTAGAGACAACCTGAACTGAAGATAATGTCAGCCTTTAGGTCGACAGCGGCCTTCAGGTGACCCTAGGGGTGCCTCAAGGGCTATTTGAGCCTCACTAAAATATCGGTTCAATTAATTATTTTCCCTACTATTATGAATGAACCAACTTGGACTATAATCAAGTACAATGACATCAATTATAATATTTAGTCTAATTTTATGATTAGAATTTACACCTTTTGGTTACTGGAACCCTAAATTTCTCATCATTTTTATAGAAAGGTAAAGTAATAAATGATATTTTCTAGATATGTAACAAATGGTTTACTTGAATAAAATGGTGATATCAATTATCCACTGGAATGAAAGAGTCTGGGAGACATGGGGGAGAAAATGGGTATTTGTCCAACAGTATATCTCTCTGCCACATGCAATAATAAAAGAAACAACTGTAGTATTTGTTTGTAAATCAATGATATTCATATCACCATTCTTTTGATGAAGAACAAAAATTTTTGAATCAATAAAAATCAGTTACCTTCCTTTGACTGAAAAGTCAAAATTATTACTTTTATATCAATACACAGTTATATATTTAGTAAGGTATACATTTACACATGGATATGTTATTGATACTGATATATAAGTTGGAAGAGGAAACATATCAGGGTATCTATTAATGATACAAAATCGTTTTAAACATGACTTTGAAACTTTTTAAATGATATTTGCAAAAATGCAAAATAGTTACTTCAAGTAAGACTGTTCTTTCACTTGAGAAACACTGGGCATTTCACCCAACCAGGAGGTAAAGCTTGACTGCAAGGCCCAGTTTAATTTGAAGATATGTATTGGCTCTGGCTAAAAATATATATTTAACTAATTATATCAATTCTTGGCAGAAAATTTGAGCTCCACATACAAAAGATTCATTGTGGTTCACGGGAACCTAAAATAAAAATTGTCACAGATTAATAATCAAAGAAAGAGACTGCCATGAGGTGAATCAGGTTCAAGTGCCACAACATCTATTGATGAAGTTTATTTCCTTTTTCTTCCTCCCGTTATTGAAAAATTTTCTGAATCAGAAAATAAAATAAGTCTGTAAAAATGAGGATTGGCTTAATATTAAAATGTTTTTAAAAAACAGGCTTTACAATGTTTAAAAATATTTCAGCTAGTGTAATTTAAATACGCCACTGATCAGTTCACGTCTGGTACGTCTGCGTGACCTTGTTTGTTCAAGAGCTTTCAAAATCACTGACGGACAACGACGGCAGATGCCGTGCAACCATTTTTACCCCCAAGGTGTTCATGGTGACTTTTAGCAGTGTTCTCTGACGGTGAAACTGAATATGGCTAAGTTTCTGTGCCATGACACATCACTTGCTCTGTTCTGAATTTTCACCTTTATGTAACAAGATTCGAATACATGATCCCCATTAATCCATCCCTCCTTCCTTCCACCCATCCATGTACCCACTATCCATCATTTACCAGTCCTTACGTGATTAAGTGCTGCATATGGTCTAGTCATTAGCTACCAAAAATAAAACTTGCTCTTAATTATTTCATTAGAGTGAGATGTGTATTATTATATTTTCTATTCAGTACCACGTTCCTTTTCTATTGCTTTTCTGACAAAATTTACTTTAAAAGAAAATTGTGAGAGGTCTGAACGCAACACTTGCAATATTCACATGTGGAACAGAAATACCATTTTTCCTTTAAACTAAGTGGAGAAGGTAAGTTTTGGAGTCAAGCTCCGCAGGGTTCTCTTTAAAGACTTCTTTATTCACGAACTTTAGATAGAGCAATCACTGTTTTGTGATCTCCAAAGTTCAATTTGAATCCGGAGTGAAGCTCTACTGGAATCATTATCATCAAGCTGCTCTTTTTCATTCCAGACCAACTACCACTTAAAGGACACTTAGGAGTCATCCATATAGTTTTTAAGGAAAAACTGAAAGGTGTGGAAGCAGTTATAATAAGAAAGCAAGCCTTTCGGTTTCTGTGGCGACGACGTACCGGACATCTAAAATTCTAATGGTGCTGGCTGCTCCGCCTTACTCCCAAGGTACCTCAATCCTCTTACATTCTGTTTTGGGGGAATGATGTGTTTTGCTCTGCAAAACTTTAGAAAGAGATAGTGTAGCCACTGTCTACACAGAAAGTTTTATTGATTTCTGGAAATATTTTCAATTACCTAAATCACTGTTCCCTTTCTCTGACCTGAAAACGGGTCATTGCTCAGTTGGATCTTCCAGAGTTCTCAGTTAGAAAAGGCACAACTGTTATCACTACTGGACCACGCTCTGAGGTACGGGGTGTATTGGTTCCCAAGAGGGAGTTCACAGGAGACACTGGAAACACACGACAGAGGAAAGCAGGAGGAGCTGGGACGCCAGGAGCCAGGAGAGGGGCCCTGGAGGGAGGAGGCACGTCCGCGCTGCCGGGCCCGCCCAGCGAGCCCCTTCCGCCCTGCTCCCAGAGGCGCGCGCACAGCCGTGGGCTTCCACGGCCGCCACAATCCACACACATTTGTGAACATGTAGAAATGAAGGAGCGTGGCTGGATGGGGTCTTAAATGTTGATTTTAAAAGGTTGTGCCTAAAACAACAGGCCTTTTTCATTGTTCATTTATACTTTTTAGCCAACAAACATCCAGCGCTGACAACAGCCCATGCATTCTTCAGATCAACTTGTCTGAAGCAAATAATTTAATCCCCCTAAGAAACCTATGAGAAGGATGTATTATTATTACCATTGTATAGATGACAAAAACGAGGCTAAGAAAGATTAGTTGGCTTCCTTAAAGCCACAGGGCAGGGAACAATTTGGTGGCTGTGTTCCACGGCTGCATCTTCAGCCACGACACGTGGCCCTTGGTATTAGTGGCAAGCTCCTACGTGGCAGCTGAATGACTGTACATCAGCAAATAATATTCTGATTGGAAATCAAGTAGCCATTTAAAAATAGAATCGAGACGTTTTATCATTATAGAGATGAACTATCCCCTTCCTTTCTTATGAACTTCCTTCTTAAATATGAAATGCTATTGTTCCTACATCCCCATTCTGTGGAAGAGTTATTGCATTTCAAAAGATTTTCGTACAAACCATTTTTGAACTGATATTTGAATAAAACAGGAGAAATGTGAAATTCATAATGTCACTTATTTTCCTATGAATAAGTTAGTTTGCTTCCTTATTAACTAGCCCAAAAGAGAAAGAGACTTCTTAGTGTGTCCCTGGATACATCAAGGGTATGCCCATTGTTTTGCTTTATTTATCCTTTTAGAAAATACAATAAATTTGACAGTAAATTGAAGATAGCACTATAATATATTCAAAATGCAAATAATTTTTACAAAGTCATCTAGGTTTATGTTTGCCATCTACTAAAAATGATTTCATAAAATGAGTTTTAAGTTTTTGCATCAAAAGTGAAAAATAAATGTGAAGCTCAAAATAGCTTTCTTATTTGCAGGTAAATAACCAGTGAGGTACTTGCATAGCCTCTACCTTCCCTCACTGTGACTATCAATGAATTTTAAATTGTTTTCAGTGATTCTGAAATTTTAAAACCTATGCAGAGACCCCAGAGTTAAGTCAGACAATCTCAGAAAAATATCAGATATCATTATTTGTGATCTAGTCATCTGCAATGAGGAACCTGATGTTTTCAAATGACATGTCCAGAATTATACAATTAATGGCAAAACACTGGAAGCAGTCTCTGTGGCAGGTTGAATTACCCCAGAAAAAACCACGTTCTTAATCCACTCCTGTGGGTGCAGATCCATTGTGAATAGGAGCTTTTGAAGATGTTGTTTTTAGTTAGGTTGTGGTCAACTGAATCAAGTTGGGTTTTAATCCAGATTACTTGAGTATTTTATAAGCAGAATGAAATTCAGACTTATAGAGAAAGTCACAGGGAGAAGCAAGAAGTCAGGAATCATCAGAACCCAGAATAGGAAGGAAGAGGACATCGCCACATGACAGAAAAGCCAAGGACCCAGCATCGCTGGCAGCCAGCCTCAGAGCGCCACAGCAACTGGGAGAAAGCATCACTTGAAGATGCCTCACTTTTGGTCTCCGCCTGGCCTCAAAACTGAGAGCCGACAAATTCCTGTAGTTAAGCCAACCTATCGTAAGGTAGTTGTGTTAGCAGCCCGGAAGCTAAGACGGTCTCTATAATCATCTATTAAAATATGGTGGCCTGCTCTTTGAGATTCCCTGGCTCTATTCCCCTTTTCCTCTATGACTTGGATCTTCTCTTTCCTTTGACTGTCCCTATTCTCTTCAGTTTGATTCCACTACCAGCAGGTTTTGTTTGTTGTTTTTATTTTGTTTTGCTTTTTTTTCCCCATGTGGGGTCCTGTCCTGCAGGGAATCCCGGTGTGTCAGTTTTGATTTGGAGAGACTAGGCCTTGCCGCAGACCCCTTGGACACACTCCTCTCCAAGTGGGTGAGACCCTCGGGGGGCTAGCTGGCATGCTCAAACCACCTGGCTGCACTCCCTGGGGAGCATCTGCTGGCTCTCGTGTGACTGTCCACCCTTCAGGTTTACGAGACACCTGGTTGCTTCACCCATCTTCTTGCTCACATTCATGAGTAACACACAGGTCTCTGGTTGACAGTGGTGTGTCCATAGCTTGTCTTTTAGAATTTGTAGGGATGCCTTTTCATTTATTTTTGTATATGTGTCCGGGGTTTGTCAGCTTTGCTTCCTAGGGGCTCTGCCTGTTTGGATATCTTGCTCCTCATCCTATGGGGAAAACATTCTGTCTTTCACAATTTGGTATTATGTAGTATTGTCACTATTTTAAGTGCTTTAGTATTTTTAGTACCTCACCACTTATGATTATTAGTTGTATATTTTTGTACCTGTGCTTTATCCAGCTGAATGTCAGTTTTATTCCTAGTTTGTTGAGTGTTTTTATTATGAAAGGGTGTTGGGTTTTGTCAGATGATTTTTGGACTATTTGAACCACCATGTGGTTTTGATCCTTTATTCTACTAATCTCATGTACTACAGTGATTTTCAGATGTTAAATCAGCCTTTTGTGACCAAGCCGCTTGGTCATGTTGCATAATCATTTTTATATGTTGCTAACATTTTTTGAGAATTTTTGCATCTGTCTTCAGAGAAGATATTGGTCTATAGTTTTCTTTTTGTCTCTTTGTCTGCTTTATGTTAAACTAATTCAGGTCCCACATAATGAAATGGGAAGTATCCTCTCCTCTTCCATTTCCTGGAAGACTTGGTGAAGGACTGATGTTAATTCTTCTTTAAATGTTTGGTAGAATTCACTAGTGAAGCTATCTGGGCTTGGGCTTTTCTTTTGGGAATTTTTGAAATAGACATTATTTTTGGAACAGTTTTAGAAGTACATAAAAACTGAGAAAGTAGTACAGAGAGTTCCCATATACCCCACACCCAGTTTCCTCTATTTTTAACATTTTCCATTAGTATGGTATGGTACACTTGATACAAATAAAGAACCAATATTGACACATTATTATTAACTAAAATCTGTCATTTTTAAGATTTCCTTCCTTTGTCCTAATGTTATTTTGCTGTCCCACAGAAAATGCAGTCATCATGTCTCTTTGGACTCCTCTTGGATGTGAAAGTTTCTTAGACATTCCTTGTTTTTAAGCCCTTGGCAGTTTGGAAGAGTGCTGATCAGATACTTTGTAGGAGGTAAAATGCCATTTTCATCACTGCCTTTCAAAGGCATAAACTGTAAACATGATTTTGTATCTGCTGATGTGGATCCTGATGATTTGGCTGAGGTGGTATTGGCAGGTGTCTACCCAGTAAAATTACTCTTTTTAACCATTTCCATTTTATACTTTTTGGAAGAAAATCACTATTTGTAGCCAACACCTAAGAAATAAAGAGTTATGCACATCTCCTTAAGGGAGAAGTACCTACATAAATTATTTGAAATTCTTCTGCATAGAAGATTTGTTTCTTCTCTTGCATTTAATAAAGTATTAAATAATATATTTCTATCACTATGGACTCATAGATATTTATTTTAGACTTTGAGTTATAATACACTACCACCTTATTTATTTTGCAACTCAGATTGTTCCAGCTTTGGTCGCTGGGGGCTCACTAAATTGGCTACTGCGCTCTTTGGACACTTTCTTCTCAAGTATCTTGTTATTGTTGTGTTGGTTTTGTTTTCTGCTTTTTGTTTGTTTGTTTTTTGAGTACTTTCTCACTTTCTGGCACTACAAAATGCACAAAGCTCATCTTGTGTATTTCCTACCTTAGTCCTAGAATCAGCCATTTCTTCAAGGAATTCTGGTACCTGTTATTTAGGATGATATTACACCCTAAGATCTAAGAGCCAGAGGTGCTTCTTGTTGGGTTGTTGTCTCTTTTAAGGCCCCTCAGTTGATAGTGTGAAGAAATATATGTGGGTATACTAACCCATGTATATACACATGTTTGTAAATATTTTCACATACAGCCATCTTTTTTATCTTCATTGAGCTGAAAATGAGTTCATGTCTTCAACTCTAGTCCATTCCACATGTATCCCTCTTGCTTCCTTCCCTTGCTTGTCTGTAATCTCCTACCCTAGCAGTGAAAAACCATGCTCCCACCATCCACCATCTATATACTTACTATTAAGTTCCCGTATACATGTATAACAGTGTCAGAATTGTTAGCCTGGGCCCTCATGGGAAACAACTTTATCTACTAGTGTACAGTTCCTATGTACAGTTTCTCTTCCCTGTAGCATCACAGACTCCATTTATTTCTAGTTACATAAGCCAGCTGCTTTCCCCCCACCATGTCAGTGATGTTGTTTCATACATTTGTAATACCATTAAGTTCTCTTGTCACAGTCTGAATTATTTCCTTGGATCTGTTGGAATTATTTAAATTAAAAATTCCATCTTTTTGTTTATTAAAGTCGATTCCAATTTCCTACTTCTTCTTGTGTCATTTTCAATAATTTGTGTCTATCTAGGCATTTGTAAATTTCATTGACTTTTCAAATTTGTTGGATGTAGTATGCCCTTATAATACATTCTATTTCTGCAAAGTTTGTAGTGGTGACAACTTTTACTTCATTATTTTAGTAATTTGAGTATTATTTCTTTTCTTGGTTAGTCTACGTAAAGATCTCTCAATTCCAGTGATATTTTTCTTATTTCTCTTTACAGTAAAAAAATGATGCTCTTTATCCTTTTAATCCTTTTATTCTACTTTATCTGATATTAAATTATTAACTTCTAATTTCATTCTGTATGAATGTTCCTGGGATGCCCTCTTTCTGTGAGGTTGAAAGAGGTTGGTTGAAAGAGGTTAAGTAACTTGTCAAAAGTGGCATTAATCTTTGATGGATAGTATGTTTATTCTTGTCATGACTTCATCAGCAGCATCTATCTTGCATAAATACACAATGTGAGGTGCACTAGAGACCTACATGTGAAAACTAAAGTAATTACTTTCTAGAATAAAACATAATGGAATATCGTAAGTCCTTGATAATACAAAAATATTTCATAGACAGGACATAAAAGGCATTAACAATAAAGAAAATCAAATGGTAAATAGGACTTCATTAATTTTAATCTTCTTACAAAGTAAACTACAGAGAGGGAAGGTTTCATAGGTGAGATTTATAAAACATTTAAGAAAGGAAAAAAATGACTATTTTCACACAATTTCTTCAGGAGCCTAGAAGAAAAGTACTTTCATGAAGCTGTCATAATCTTGATATCAAAATTTGACTAGACACAACTGAAAAGAATAATTATAGACCAGACTGTCTCAAGAACACACTATAAATATCTAAAAAATAAATTTAGCAAACTAAATCCTGTAACTATATATACCACTTTATGAATAAATTGGGTTTTATCCAGGAATAAACTTAGTTTAATCTTCAAAAATTAATCCATGTAATTCACTAAATTAACACACTAAAGAGGCAAAAAGTGATCAACCATTCACAATTAAAATATAAGCTTTTGGCCAGCTATGAATAGAGAGCAACTTCCTGAAATGAGTTTTTATAAATCTACAGAAAATGTCACATTTAATCATGAATTGATTAATTTCCTCTGAGAGTGGGACTGAAAGAAGAATGCCTGCTAATACCACTTGTAGTCACTATCGTACTGTTGTTTCTAGCCAGTGCAATATGTCAAGAAAAAAAATTAAGGGTTTAAGGATTAGAAGGGAAGAAAAAAATCTTTAATTGGCAGGCTACGTCTTTGTGAATGGAAAAACATCAAAGAGAATCTACAAATAACCTAATAGTATTATTAAGTGAATTTACCAATTTCATCAAATAGAAGATTCATATACAAAAATGAATTCTATTTGAATAAAAAGCCATAGTTAGAAATAAAATTGTAAAAAGTTACAATACCATTTTAAAAATGAACTACCTTGAAAAAACCTTTACATATATGAATGACTTCTAAACAGAAAATTATAACCACTATTGGATCAATATTAAAAACATAACAAATGAAGGCATATCATATTCACTGATTAGAAAACTCATTATCATTGAGATGTCTGTTTTCCCAAAATAGACTTATAGATTGATGGAGGCCCAATCAATACCTTGTCAGGTTATTATTTTGTGGAAATTGACAACTGATTCCAAAATGAATGTGAAAATGCAAAAGGGCAAATGTAATACAATATGGAGGAACAAAAAGATAGTGGGATGAACATCAGAACTTACAAAAATTGAGGCATCACAAAACGACAAAGTTGGCATTACAGGCTAGTAGACAAAGGTAGCCTTTTCAAAATATTCATTTGCATATCCAATTTCAATTACATATCCATATAGGAAAAATGAAACATGGCCCATATTTTATCCCATGTAGTAAAAACAATCCCCAGTGCATTGTAGATGAATTGTGAAATAAAATATATGAGAATACTTTTATTATTTTGAGACAAGCAAAATTATTTTTTTTCCAAATAAGGACACAAAAAAATTATTAACAGTAAAGGTAAAGATTGATATCTTGAAATTATGGACATCTATTCATCCTAAAACACTAACCACAAATTGAAAATACATTTGCAATAAATATAATTTGTTTATAAAAGGTATGTACCTTAATACATAAATTATTCCTACAAATCTCAATAAGAAAGTTGTTATTGGGAGAAACACACAAGGACCCAGAAACCCCCTACGTTTTAGTGAAATGCAGAGATCACTGTGTTAAAACATTGCTTTGCAGAGATCTTCTTTGTAAAGACAAACAGGAATAGTTTTTGAAACATGACATTTCTTCCTAGATTGTATGTGTTATATTTGACTATGTGCCAAAATATCATTCCAAGTGATCTGAGAGAAAGTGGAAAATTTCAGAGTAGGCCTCAGATGATAATTTAAAATGAAGGCAAGATGTAACAGAGAAATAAAACTTAAGGCAATTTTTAAGTTCTTCATCTCAACAACGTCATGGTATGTTTTACAGTGGTCTTTTTGCTTATGATTTGTAACAACAAAAATGTAACACTTACATAGATTTTATGATGGGCCAACCGTTCTAAGCACTTCACATATATTAACACATTTAATAGCCATTATCCCTTATTCACACAGAACTTTAAGATACTGAAGGGAAGAAAGAGGAGAAACTTCAACCTGAAACCTGGCAAAATTAGAAGAGGACCTTTCTGTTCCCTTCTCCCCGGAATCAAACCACCTACTGACCACTGCTTCCTGGAGAGAAAAGGAATTTCCCTTGTTCAATAAAAGCTGCTTTTCCCCTAAAACCTTAGAGAAATTGTTCAGGAATTTTCCCTCTTCAAGTTGCCAGAATCATCAGTGGATTGAATTATTAACCATAAGAGGAACTTGTCATAAAATTGCCATATTACTAGAAGTTACTAGATAAAGTTTAAGGAGCATGTTCTCACTTCTAAGATTCCTTTTTTGTGACTACATATTCAGAAGCCCGTTTCTTGTGTTGAGGCACCCTCTCCAAAACACCTCCAAGGACAAGTGTCTCTTGCATAGACAAATCTATGCTCTCTAGGTTTCTTGGGGCACATGTAACTCATATAAGGTGTCTGAGCAGGAGCCACTTTTCCTGGAAACACGGGGCGGGCGTCAAACGCCAAAGGAGTGACTAGGAAGCACAGTAAGCAGGATCCTCTGAGAAGCACTGCTCATAAAAAGAACAGATGCTGTAACATCACCAAGAACCTGGCACATACTTGAACTGCCTCAGAGAAATATTTTAATACGAGAGCAACAATAAAATGAAACTGCATTCAGGTTTAACTCTGCAGTCCCAGAGGCTTGGCACCAGGGAGTCAGGGTGGGAAACCAGAGCGGGCATTTTGCTCATTGGCAATGCAGGCTGCACAGTGCTATGTTTAAAATCAAACGGAATCATTCCTCTGAAATATCGTGGCAAACTGCAACATTATACGAATGTTTTTATAATTATTTTTGGCATTAAGCTGGTAGGTTGTAAAGAGACTCTAAGTGTGGTTATACTTCACATTTGAAAACATGAAAAATGAGAGCAACTTTTTTCAAGTTCCTGTTTTCACTTGACAGAGTAGCATTTTAGGTCCCCTAGGCATAGCCCTCAACTCAGGTTCTGTTTGAATTATACCTGGCTGAATTTATGTCTAATATATCCACCAACTGCCAGCTTTCTATCCCTTTTTCACTGGTTCATTTTTAATGAATTTAAAATACATACATACTTTTATGTAAATATTTCATTTATACTTTAAATCCTGTTGAAACTCAATTAAAAAGAGAACACTTCACATATTAGAAAGGGAGGATATAAAAGGAAGAGGAGAATTACTTGAGCAACTGAAGGATATAAAAGGTATTTCTTCTTAAAATAATATGTAATTGTGAAAGTGCAGCAATTACGAAATTAATTCTTTGGATTGATTTTGCATATGCACGATACATAAGAGTAGAATGTTTCATAAATGTGCGGCAGAGATTATAAATGGAAGTGCTTTCCAGAAACTTACCAGTCGTGCAGTTGTTAAATTCAACGTCATCAATCGCTGCTCCTCCTCCCAGGTCCCTTGTTCTGATACCTTGAAATATGACTTCAAAATTCCTTAACTTTCCAAGCAGGATTTCAGCCTTTTGCCAATCATTCCTGGGGCTCTGCTCACTTCTTTGCCACACTTTTGATAGACTTTTCTCTGTCTGCAGGTAAAGGAGTTTGTATTAGGGAAATAATGAAACATGAAAAACAAAAACAAAAACCAATCACTTAAGACAGAAGCATTGGCCCAATAACAACTGAAAACCTATTAGACCTCTGCTAATATTCACCATATGGTTTACTGCACCAAAACAGAGGCATGTTGATCTACCAGAGTATTTCCCTAAAGCAATACCAACAGACTTAAAAGTAACCTTGTTTTGGTATTTTCAAAGACCCCATTATTAGAAAGTGTCCTATTCAATCAAATCCACATTTTCTTGCAAAAAATATTTGATGGAATCGGAACAGTTTGCAGAAAGCCTGGGTAGCAGGTCAAGAGGCTCCCACTGTCCATATTCTTTAATTATTCAGATGGCGCCTGCCTTCAAAGAGCTGAATAACCTTAAAAGGAAGGAGTAAAGAGGAACTGGAAGGAGGAATGTGTGGGAGAAACCACTTATCTCTGAAGGATATCAGAAAGGCATAGTGGAGTGAACTGAGAACGGGGGAAAGGGATGGATGATTTCTACCATCAGTCACGTCTCAAAAAGTCTATGAAATAATTCGTGAATATAAGCAGCAGCTATAACTGCTTCTACCTCAGAATCTTCAACAGGTAAGGAAACAGTAATTGTCTGAAATTACTTATGGAAATATCTCATCTGAATATCTCAGGTTCGTGTAGGAGAGGAGACTACTCCCAGCGTAACGTGACATGACGTCAGGACGTAGAGCACGCGCAGAATGACGCCCACGGAAACCAGGAGCCGCAGGTGAGAACGAGGACAAGGTTGAGGGCAGACACACTGCCTTTCTCCCGGTCTAGCCCATTTTGAGTACTAGGTATATGACCAAATCAAGATGTTGGATATAGAACTCCATAAAGTTATATGTGCTTCTAAAAGGAAGTGCTTTCCAGAAACTTACAAGTCATGCAGTTTTTAAATTCAATGCCATCAATTGCAGCTCTGACTTCTAGATCCTCATTCTGATACCCTGAAATATGACCTTGAAAACCCTCAAACATACCTTAAAATATATGTATATATAGCATTGTGTTTATGTTTAGTCCACAATAATTAATATGTCATGGTCCATTATTGTGCCTTCATGAGAGATATGCAAGGAAAACTTTCTATCTTTTTACTCATAATTAAAACAGTAGAATAGGGGAGAGTATTTAGCAACCAGAAAAGTGTGAACCTATGAATGTGTTATTGCTTTGGTTCCCCTCTCCAAACAATCCTCCTTTCTGCTTTTAGCTTCTTTAAAATATCTGTTTAAATTATTTATTTCACAGCTATATGCTATAAATCAGTTGGAATGCCTCACCTAGTTTTCCAGATACCATTCAGAACATATTATTTTAATACATATGACTAGCAGCTTGGCCTTCTGAGGGACACACAGAGGTTTGAACACGTAGATCCTCCTTTGTGTGGAAATGCATCTATCGATGATTTCAAAATTAATTTTGAAAACAACTACTGGTTTATGGCTAGATCTTTCAACATCATTTCCAAAGCAAGAAGGACAACACATCTTCACACTCAGAGACTCATATAACTTCCGCATTGAAGGGGATGGGAAATTCACACCTAATTAATGGAATTTTGTATCTTTGTAAAGACAAGAACAGAAGTCCTTTTCAAGGTTAGACTTTGACTTTCAGTGATGTCTTAGTGATTTGGAAATAAAGGGATGGTTACTTAAAGATGAAAGTCATGTGGGCTCTGTCTGACACATAGCAATATAATTTACATGGGTATTGATCAAAGTCTGTCTTAATTTACAAACGTAATACAAATTACTAATTGTCCTATTAATATGTCTCTGAAATTTCTAAAATCACTCCTTAGTTTTGCCAACCCCCCAAAGGATTTTTTAAAAATATCATCAAAGACCGTTGTGTGGTCACTTTAAGCAATAAAATGTGAATCATTTCTTAAGTGACAACTGAGATTGCAATAGAAAAGTGATTTCAATAATGGATGCTTTGTCGTTTGTGTGGTAGGAAAAGTGAGGTTGAATACTCTTGAAATCCAAACATAGGTCGTCTGAATGGTGAGGTATTGCAGAATCTCATCCTAATAAAATCACTTTTGTTCTACATTGATCCCATAATTATCAAAATTATTTATCCATATGTTCAAAGGAGATTGACGGTTTCTTTACTTATCCATCCAGTTATTCATGTATTCAGCAAACATTCACTGCTCACACGGTGTCAGAGGTAACAGACACTGGAGATAAACAGACACAAAGGTGAACAGTATGGAAACAACTCTGTGGAGGTAACCGTCCAATATGGGATAAATCATAAACACAATGACTATAAAAGCACTGCAGAAACATACGAAAGTTGGAAAGAAAAGCAGGGTCTAGATCAGTGGCTGCCGACCCTTATACATAAGATAATCAATAGTCCATCTGATCTGTAAATACAGAGGCCTCTGATCTTCCCAAATGGACCAACTCAAATCTTTGGAAATGGTGCCGGAACATTTGTATTTCATGAAGAATCTTGAGCTGGCTGTGTATTAGGGAAACATTTAAGGATTTTGAGAAATCCTATCATAGATAGCACATTCTGGAGTGTAGGTCATGAGGAATGTAGGGGGGGGGTGGAGGTTAAATTTGGGGTGGGACTGGTGGTGAGAGGAAAAAACCAGCTGGAAGGCTACAGGCTGGTATTCTGAATGAACAAAGGGTTGCAGGTCAGGAAAAATGATAATATTTACCATTAGTCAGGCAGAGTTGTAAATGTCTATGCAACTCATTCAGTAATCATAAAATTTTATGAAAAGAATTGAGACTTACAGAGACCAAATGTCTTATCTGAAAGTGAAGTGGAGTGATGACCTCAAAATAGTGATGTGGAACTGTGATGAACCTCCATTCTCTAGAGTCAGAACCCGCAGGTCTAAATCTTAGCTCCCCCTTCCCTGCAGTAACTTCCTCTCTACCGTGGCGAGGAAACGTGCTGCCTCATAGGGCCACGGCAAGGATTAAAGTGGTGGTGCTAGCAGAGCTCCTCACCTTAGTATACGAATAGTACTTATTCTTAACATATTTATTGAGCAAAACACAAGGAATTGAAGATTGTGAATGAAAAGGCAAGAGATGGGAAAAGATTTAGCAAGAGCTTCAGAAAAAGAGAAAGAAATAGGTTAAGTAAAGGCAATAATCAAAAAAAGAATAAAAGCAAATTTCTGAGCTAAGAACAACTCAAAAATTTCAGATCAAAATATGTCTTGGTGAAACCCACAGAAACAGAAAGTAGTTTACTTAAAATGAGACAGAATTATATCAGTATCAGGAAACTCTCAACTGCAACATTCAAATATAGAAAACAGGGGAACAAAGTTTACAGGCTTCTAAGAAAAAAAAATAAATGAAAGGAAAAGCTATACAAAAGAATCAACAAGCAAACAAAATTGGTGATCATAGAAGCTTGTACCTCTGCCAGTATACCATTCTGGAGATTTAAAGCTGATAATGTGGTCTTGTCCTTTAAGGTCCTTACCATTTCCTTTTTGCATAAAATTCTCTTTACAAGAAATCACATTCCCATTGCCAATATCCATATCACAATTAATGTTAGGAGAATCATATGTTCATTCCAAAGTTCTCTAAAATGTAATTGCTCTGACCTTCTGGAAAGTCAAAACTGTTGAGACTATAAACCAATTGGTGGTGGCCAGGCTTGAGGGGATGGGTGGGTGGGTGGGTGTTGAATAAGTGAGGCACAGAAGATTTTTTTAGGGCAGTGAAGCTATCCTGGACAATAACATAATGGTAAATACAAGACATTGAGCATTTGTTAATACCTATGGAATTTTACAGTACAAAGAGTAACCCTAATGGTATAAAAAATCGTCGAGGAGTTTGAGGTACCCCAGGAACGATGCAGAATGTGACAAAACAATCTAACTGTATTAAAAATATACCAAACAAACCCACCTAAGGGGATAGGGAAAGGTGTTGCCGTGAGTAAATCTGCAAATGAGTGTAGTCTGAAAAACTGAAGGCAGCTAGGTGAATAGATGCAGAAGGGGCAGTGGGAGGTTACAGAGAAGTGAGATGAGCAAGCACGGCCCATGGTATGGATTAGCGTTGGTGCCGTCACCAGGAACCCGTTCTCAGCCTGATATGGGTTCAGATGTGTGCGGATGGACACAGTAGTAGATGCGGTAGGCAGGTGGGCAGACACATGTCTCCTCCTTCTGTCGGCTGAGGTAGCCTAGGCAGCAATACCCTGTGGCCAGAAGCACACCCAGCGCCCAGGTGGTGATTGCTATTCACATTTTCCAACTACATCTCCTTGGAGAACATGCTGATTCTGGGATTGAGGCACGAAATACACCGAGCACCGTGGAGAAAGGGGGACTTTACGTGGAGGCCCGGCCAGCCCTGGCCAGTGTCCAGGTTAGCATTGACAGGGGTGGTTTGCAGAGGCCCTTGATGGGCTGATGTGAGAAGGGAACTTTACCTCCGGGGTGTTCAGTCTAAAGTACGAGGAAAAAACATCAGACAGATTCCAGCTGATGGACTTTCTACAAAATACCCGACCATAATCCTTAGAGCTGCCAAGGTCATCAGCAACCAGGAGGGTCACAGAAACCATCAGTCAAGAAGACTAACTCTTGAACGCTGGAAGTGAAATAAAATGACACTAGGAAAATATTGATGAAATTTGAATAAAGTATGGACTTTAGTTAATAATGCATTAATATTGGCTCATTAATTGTGACAATGTATCATGCTGATCCAATTGTTAGCAATAGGGTGAACTGAGTAAGGGTATATAGGAACTCTGTACATCTTTGCAATGCTTCTAGAAATATAAAATTGTTCTAAATAAAAAGACTTAATAAATTTTTTAAACTTTTAAATTATATATATATAATTCTCTTTTTAAAAAAATCCCAATATGTAACTAGAATTTATGAAGTCAAATCTGAAAAGGCCAAAATAGTAATAACTATAAGAATACTTTGATCATTATTTGTTTTAATATAATAGAGAAAGCAGCACTCCCAAATATTCCACTTAATTAAAAATTTATTTTTGTGGCTAGAATATCCATGAATACTTTTCTGTTTATTTTTTTTTTAAGTTCATCAATTAAAAAATAACCTTAGAAAACATGTTGAAATAAACATAGTGCTCACAAAAATTGAGGACATAAATGATACTATAAGGATGATTTCCTATGCTGGAGCCATTTTGAATCTAAACAACAAAAGAAAAATCAGTTAATATATGTTTTACCCTAATCACAGACATGGCCACCTAGTTTTATCTTCTGCTTCTGAAAAAACTACTAGATTCCTTCCAGCCACATAGATATTTTTACTGGGATTAAAATCCTCCAGCTTAAATTCAGAATAGTATCTGTATCTAGTGGGAAAATATCTATAATCGTCTTAAATAATATTCTTTAACGCATCTAAAATTTTAAGTATATGAAAAAAATTCATATATATTCCTTAAAACTGAAAATATGCTGAAAAGTTTTAAATTTATGTATAGTTGAATGCTATTTGAATTTTCAAAAATAGAAGGAAATCAAGTGTGGTATTTAATATCTACATCAAATCTCATCCACAAAAAATCTTGCAACTAGGTATTACACTTGGAATAAAATCTACAGTCATAGTTCCTTATGTTTACAAGATTTCTGCCCTGAGAGAATAATTTTGAGGGTTAGACCAATATACTTGTTAGGCAGGCATTTTCAGTTTCAGATGTACTTTTTATCAATTCATTTTTAACAGGCAGAGTGTCCTAAAAATTTTTGCTAGAATCTAAATCTAAAGCCATTATTTCTTGACAGTTTTCTTTATAAATGTAGGCATCCAATATGGGATTCTTAGTTGAATAGACAGCTTAATAGAGACTAGAGAGAATAATGGAGCTCAAGTTGTTAAATTAATTTCTCATAATCACTTTCAATTCTACCATACCAATTATTCTCAGTTTTTTCAGGGTTTCCAACTACAGAATCACAATCTCATTTACAATGCATAAAATAGAAAGTTTAGTTTTTCTTTCATTCATACAAACACATCATTATGTATAAATATCCCTATATCTATGCATGTGTTTTTGTCATGGCACACCTGGTGAAAGCCATTGAGGGCTTTTTTTGGGAACAAAGAGCCAGGTTCTTAACCTGATCTGAAGAAGTCCCTGATTGGCTGTCCTATGTCCACCGAGGTATCACAAAGTTCCTGTGTATAATTCTCATGAGATTTTTTCATTTACCACACAAATGTTAATTGTTCCTTCCAGGCTTGTGATTGGAAGTCAATAAAGCAAAACTTGATATTCTCTTCAGGTCTTCAGCTATGTTTAGATGGAGTCAGTAAGCATTTGCTTGATCAGTGAAGGCACATTTAGCTTCAACAAATTGAATTTAAGACGATCCATGGAATTGTTAGCACTGGCCTAAAGTTGACTCAGGACTCAGTTAAAACTTCTATTGGATCTCAGGTTCTTTCTCTGATACATGTAAAAACTATTTTAATGGGTTTAAATTATATAACTTATCTTTATAAAGATTTTAAAAATTACTAAGATGTGTGTTCCCTAAACAGTTATCACTACATTCATATTGATAATTTTCTAGGACATACTGCAATTTCTGTAAGTCTCTGGAGATGGAAAGAAAAGCAGGTCTTATCCGTAATTCAAGAAAGGCCACGGAGTGGACTGTTCTGACAAAGTCACAATCAGCAAGTTCTTTGCAAGGTCTTTATCCTCTGCGTAGAAAAGGCTCACTAACTCAATTAAAGCCCCAATCTGCTGTTGTCAAGGTGATCCCACTCAGTGGTTGACGGCCGATTTCCCTGTCTTTCACACTACATTTGGTTTCTGAAGGAGACCAAAATTCTTGTGACTATAGAAGAACAGTGGGAAAAAATAAAAAGGAAGGGTCCTAGGAAGCATCTGACAGGGAGAATAATAAGAGGAGACAGCAAGGCCAGGAGCTGATGTCAGTTGTGAATGATGGAATCTGCCCCTCAGCAAGCCGTCATTCGTGAAGGTTGATAATCATTCCATGCAAACAGAAAACAGCATTTTATGACAAAATCATTGGACATAACTCAGCTCATTTGTCTGCTTTGTGGATGGGGAATAGCATAACGATAGATGCTTAAGTGAAAATTAAACTTGGTTTATATAAACTCAAGAGAGGCATATTTAACCTTAGTAATCCCTAATGCAGATAAGGACAAATAATGCAAACAGCATGGATGTGATTCACATAATGATGGTATTTTAATTCAAATTAATTAATATTAGGTGTATTTTATGTGCCATTCGTTGAGCTGGGAGTCAAGGTAGAAAATATGATTAAAGGGGCTCACAAATAAATGGAAACAAAACACTACATAACAACTGTACTTGAGTGTGAGCACATTCTATTCTATTCTAGGAAAAGGGGTGCTCATTAGGTGGGGTTGTGGTGGAATGAAGGGCCTGAGAAATGAGGAAGGTGAAATAAAGGGGGTTAGCATTTGAACTAGGCTGTGAAAACTGAAGAGGATATCATCAAGGGTAGGAGAATTCCACACTGAGAATTAAAGACTCAGTCCTCTGACTCATGGGGAGCCAGTTCCAGCTGTTAAGCAGGAGTGTAACTTGACCAGATCAGTTTTGGAAAGACCAAGATGAAGACACTGGGCAGGATTCATGGGAATCGATGCTGGAGGCGTGGAGAACAGATGCATGCGGTTATACCAGTGGGTTGAGGTAGGGTAGGGGTTTTCAAGAAAGTAAGAAACTTGGGAAACAAAGGCTGAGGGGCCTGGAAGTAGGCACTGCCTTGGAAAGAGGGAGATACTTGAAGAGCTGCACTGAAGAGCCAATCAAATTCGGATATCACAAAGTCATCATGGAGCCAATCGATCTAAGTACATGGCTTTCTCGGTCACCCAAAATCAGGAACTAGAAATCAGACGAAGATTGTTGAAAGTATGCGTCTAAAATATGTAGGTCAGTGTTGAGAAAATTGGGGATACAACATTCATAATATGCTCAGAAATTGGGACACCAGCTCTGGAAAAGAGGTCTTCTGTTCAAATCACAGTTACACGTCTTCTAAGTTGGGTAACTTTGGCAAATTCTTCAATTTATCTCAGCCTCATTTTCCGCAGCTGTGAAATGGAAATAAGATGATAATATTCACTCGCAATCCCTTATTTCAAACCGTTGTGATCAAATGTGTTTTGTAGTTCAGAATGTTTCAAGTTTTAGAAAAGATACTACAGTGCACAGACCATATACTATGTCTTTAAACCAGCAAATTTATAACAGCAGATCCATAATGAAATACATGAATACTTCTGAAGTAAAATACTCAGGTATGTACGTTAAGTGTTAAGTAGAATAAAGAATATGAACACCAGTCGTTGTCTGGTTTTGCTGCCAAGGGAGTTAAAGAAATGTTTTCGATGCTTCAGAGCTTTTTAGATTTTTAATTTCCTGATAAAGAAGTGCGGGCATGTCGCACCTACTGCATAGGGTTGTGATGATTAAAAGAGATGATACCTGTAAAGGTGTCTGAAGAGGGTCTGGCAATGGGAAGCACTTCCTATTTGTCAGCCCTTGGGGTGGTGGTGGTGGTGATGGAGAAGCGGCAGGGATGGGGATATGGAGGAGGACTTGGCATCATCATAAAATAGAAAATAATCTTAGGAATTTGAGAAATAAAGTGACAGAAGGTAGCGTTCAGGGATTTGAATTTCAGAGCAAAAGAATTCTGAACTGGAGCAAGAGGAAAAAAAGGGGAAAGTGATAATGGATCAAATTGTTCTTATTCTGTCCACAAGGTTGGGAGACGGATGGAGAGCAGTAGATGCTGGTCAGAGCTACTGGCCAAGTAAGGAGAAAGAGGGCAAGCATTTACGGCCGCAGGCGTTTCTGGTTTAGGGGATCACTGTGCATGATTTGATGTTTGGTCTGCTAGCATATGTCTATATAATCATATGTAGTATATGCATGCGACCTACTGGGATGAGTTCTTTGGCAGCAAATTCCATGTCTTAAATCTCTGTTCTGTCAAAGATGCATACCTAGTACAATACCTATTATATAGAAAAGGTCAATAAATAAACTAATTGAGCCTATTTTGGTTTTCATGTGTGCACATTCTAGACATCATTTACAATGATATTAACACAATAGTATCTGTCATTGCACTAGGGCTTTACATATGGTCTAACTAATGCTAATAACATCCCTGAAAAGTACCTACTAGTAAACCATTTTATAAATAAGAAAACTTGAGGCTGAAAATGCATAACAAGAAATGCAGGAGTAGAGAGACTGGCACGCAGTTTATCTGAATCTGGTTCCCACGCGGCCACCGCCTCTGGAATTGGACACCTACAGCAACAAGATGCCAACGGCAAGACATGGTTTATGCTCCCACTCCGCCCAAGGCAATGGTATGTCTCATCAGAAAGCTAATAACAGCAGTCACCCTGTAGCTCATCACCCCAACAACAAACCTGACACCCAGAACCAGTGCCCCGACGCCTGCCACAGCGAGGCAGCCACTAGTCTACTTTCTGTCCCTATAGATTTACCTGAGGAATTTCATGCATTTAGAAGGAAGATTTTGCCCAACTTATATCACCAAAATAATATACTTAATAAATTTTCCCTTGGACTACTTTTCCAATTATCTTAGGAGTAGATACTAACGGAATGTCATTCCAAACCATCCTAAAACCTTAACTTAGCAAAATCAAAATCAAGACGCAATCTTACTCTTGATATGTTACTTACCAAGAAATAGAGGTTTTATTAGTACTATGTGTATTAGTCAGCCAAAGGAGTGTGGATACAAAATACCAGAAGCCTGTTGGCATTTATAAAGGGTATTTATTTGGGGTAGAAGCTTACAGTTACCAGGCCATAAAGCGTAAGTTACTTCCCTCACCAAAGTCTGTTGCCACGTGTTGGGGCAAGATGGCTGCCGACATCTGCAAGGGCTCAGGCTTCTTTTTCCTCTTAAGGCTCCATGGCCCCAGCTTCTTCCAATATCAGCTGTAGCCGGGAAAAGTCTTGTCTCTCTCTCAAGGCTTGTTTCGCTCTGGGCTCAGCTGCTCTGCTCTCTCCACAAGGCCAGCTGTAAACGATCAGGTGAACAGCTCGTCTCTTCCTGGGGCCTCTGCCGTGTCTAATGGAGCCCTCTTTCTTTCCTCACATATCTGCTTCTCTGTGTGTTTGCTTCCTGGGGCTCCAATAAAAAAAAACCTCTGTCCTCTGTCATGTCTTTTCTCTGTGAGTCCCCACCCACCAAGGGGGCAGGGACTCAATGTCCTACTGACATGACCCAATCAAAGCCCAAATCGTAATTTAATCACGCCCAAAGGAACAGACCAGTTTACAAACATAATCCAGTATCTATTTTTGGAATTCATAAACAATATCACACTGCTACACTATGGTATAAATAACATGCACTCAAAAATTTGTCAAATAGAAATGTTTTAGGGACAACTAATGATATTAAAGTTATTACCAGCTGTTAAGCTGTTTTTTGTGATGGCCTGGAAATTTGCTTCTTCAGTTCAAAAAGCATGCTCCTCTCTCTGACTTCCTACTGACACCTGAGTCGTGATACTAATAACCTCTGCGGTGAAGAGGATTCTCCAAATTTCGCAAGGATCTGATGAGTGCCTTTGGGATTCTGCGGGGGAGATGGTCCTGAACTCAAGGGAAACTGGAGGGGCGAATGTCACCCTGCGATCACCCCAACGCCATGCCGCCCACAGCACAGTTCTCCCCGTGGAGCTGAACCCCCCTGGAGGTCTGTCCACCGACCTCCATCAGGGGAGATCCCGGTGCGTAAAAACCTAGGGGAGGCCTAGGGATCTCACTCCTGCCCCACCTGCAGCCCAGCTAGAGCACTCCATCCTCCCCACCAGGCAGCCTCTGGTTTATATTATTCATATGTAAATACATAACCTATTCCAGGGCTACTTCTCCAGGCTCCCCGGAGGCTGCTCCCTCCTGCCACAGGGTTTAGTTGTCAGGGAGGGAGGGCAGAGAGCGGGAGTAAGGAATGAGAGGTGCACACCAGACAGGCAAAAGGTCAGGGTGAACACCTGAAACTATTATAAGACTGGTTTTTAGAGGCTAACAAAAAGGGCTTGGTTTTAGGCCACAGTGTCACAATCAATAGCTGTTTAAGGGCAGATAGTCTCTGGGAAAGCTGCCCTGTCCTGGCAGATGAGACGACAGGGAGGGTGTGGCCTTCCAGTCACCATTTAATGAGGTGAGGACACATACAACCACAATATTTAAAAAGGCAAATTCAAAAAGCTTCTGTCAGTCATTGGTGTGCTTTGAGAAAGGTGGGCCTCCGTTCCAAACCTGTCCAATCCCCTTTGTGTGTGCTCCTTTTTATTTCTCTCTTTGATTCTCTTGGCTTTAAATTTCAAAGATCCACCTTTTGTCAGCTGGAGAACCAGCATTCTCTGGTACCCAATGTAAATCCAGTTGCTGGAATCTGCCACCAAGCAAACTGAGGTCAGAATTTTATCACTTTTAGACAAAGGTCAGTTCAAGATTTACAGAGCAAGAACTAATGTGATTTTTAAAAAGCAAAATTTGATGCTTAACACCAAGCACAATTGGAGTGAGTTTCTGAATAAAAAATCAGGAAAAGTGAACAGCCCATTTTAAAAAAAGCAAGAGACACATTTCTGTAACATTTTAATTGTAGCGTTGAAAATGGTTTTAACCTTGATTTTTTAAATGCCCCATGTGAAAAACAGGCAGACGCATAATAATGTGTATTTCTGTGAAGGACATCAGTAACTTCTCTTTTCTTAGTATTGTTTTAGAGTTGGAATTAGTTAAAAATTACATTAGGGAACAACTGGCATAATTCCAGAAATATGATCTAGATTTCCAAACTCATGGCTCAATTTGTATGATTAAATATCTATTCTAAATTAATCATTTTCTTGTTTATTTGGGGATGGTGGTTTGTTTTTGACCTGTACATCTTATATTAACCTCTCCATTGATTGGCTTCATTGATATTCCTACACTCCATCCCTGTTCAAGGAACAACCCACGTAAATGACTCAGATGCCAGCATGATCTCATTTCACTCTTGTTATCTCGGAGGCAGCCTGTTCTTAGGTCAGGCTGTGCTCATTGTTAGAGTGTCTTCCTAAAGCTGGTGGAAATCAGACTCCCTGCAGTAGCCCAGCCTCCATGAACCGCAGAAGGAGATGACTCAGGTGGCATGAAGCTGCCAATTATACGTGTGTTCTTCCACATCTCTAGGCATCACGGGGAGAAGGAGCAACTTCCTCTAGGGGACTCAGTCCCTCGATTTCTCCTCTTTCCAGTCTGGGCAGCAGGGAAGGTGGCTCAAGGCTTTAAACACATGACAGCCAAAATTCTCCCACAGACACATAAATCACCACTGGACTGAACTTCTGGCAAGCAGGTAACTCATGGCTTAATGCATTTAGTCGGAATCTTGCCATAAAGTACTTTGTTGTAGGATGGTGGGTCCTTTTGGTCGTTTTTGTGTAATAATAAGTTTAAAACCCAATTATTCCTAAACCATGCTCATTTAGGTCAAAATCAACTATCTTAAATATAATAGAAATAATGACTGCCTTATATTTGTCCAGAGAGTAGCAATCACTTTCTTTGCCCTGAGAAACAGATTTACAGTGAAATGTTGCAGATTGGGTTATATTTTACCATGGTACGGTGAGAATGCAGAATACTCTATCTAGGTCAACACACTGCTTGAATCATATGAACACTTACTGTCTTACATAATCTTCTAAGCCAGCTCTGCTGCACTTCATGTAGTAATTATGGGATTCACAAAACATCTCCAATCAGGATGAGCAAATGTTTTGGGTTCAGTTTGCAATGTTGTCTTCCAACCCAAAGGCCTCGCCAGGCACCACGGCTACGTGGTGGACACTGCGAGGGCTTGAGATGCTTGTTGGTGTTTCCTGGCTGAGGATCCCAGGAGTTAAGGTCACTACAGATGAAAGCAGAGCTGAGAATCCATGGGCTTGCCATTGAGAGGGCCAGAAAGAGAGACAAGTGCTCTGCCACTTGAAGCATGAGAGAGGAGAAAGGAAATGCTGTCATAATTCCACACTGTGCTTCCCTCATTGAAATTCCCAGACCAGTTAGTAAGGCTTCATAAACTTCCCACATTACAAGGGAAAATGAAAACTTAGAGAAATAAACCTGAGGAAAGAAGTCTACAAAGAAAGTGAAATCTGGCTTAGAAGAGCATATAATGTCATAAAATTTGACATTGTTCCAGGAAACCATACATCTAGGATATTCTGTATCTCATCATTTGGTATAAAATGCCATTTGCATTTATTAAATCCCACTCTAAATCTGTATCTCTGGGGCTGGAAAGTAATGATCACAGTAGGCACAAATATTTTAGGTCAATAATCATCTTTACAAGCCTCATATACTCTCTAGGATATTGCCTCATAAGCCTACATATTTGAATCTCATGATTTCTCCTAATACTTTTACACTTCTAGTTTTAGTCTATTTGATGCTATGTTTATTTTCTGTATATGAAAATGTAAACCTCTCAAAGATATTTTTCTTGCCAATACCTTTATTATTTTTGTTTGAAATTTATTTCTTATACACTCATTACTATGTTCTGGCATAAAGGTATTTTATTGATCATAAAACTACAAAGACATTGCATAGTTGCATTCCGTCTCATGGCTGCACAGTCAAATTTACTAACTATTATTAGGGCCAACATGAAGTTAGGAAAGAAAACTATATAAATGGGACAGAGCCCCCTTAGAATCAGGAAGGCTTCACCAAAAGTATCTAAATGGATATTTTTTCAAATTGTTTTTCCTGGAAGAAATGCTGTTTTTCTGCCAGGATCGGTATCAGTCTTCCAGAGGATTTTATTCATTATTTGAATTGTTCACTATTCTTTGTTTTAATTATTTTTTGTTGCATCATCAAAGGCAATTAGCTACAAATGGGTCCAGTCATATGCTTCTTCTATTCTTTCTTCCTGGCACAAACATGCTAACTTTGGCTCTGGTCTTTGAAATCCCTCTATCTAAGCCAAACTCTCAACATGTCTTTCAAGTTGAAGGAATTTAGTCTGTCCTGGAGGCAAAATAAAAGGTGTTTACCACATCCCTCCAGTAACAGGCTCCATGCCTGCCTTTGAAGGCTGAAGAGGGAAATGATGAATTATCAAAAATCTCTTTATGAACTACATACAAGCCAACATTCTGATAGTAGCAAAAACAGAAAGATATTTTAACCAAATTAATATGACTGGAATATACAGAACATTTTAAATGGAGGATCAATTAATCTTTGCTTCTGTTGGTCAAATTTTCAATAATACATGTTTCTTTTCTCTTATGTTCTTCATTATGGAAAGCTTTTAAACATTCTCTAACCCTGGAGTAATTATCCAGGGAACTAACAATTGCCAGACTTTGGTGTGTGCAGGGCTTCATATGTACCTCATTATGGCTTCTAACCAAGAATTTAAAATGCCCCCTTTACGATTACTCGTTTGGCCCCCAAAGAGCTTGAGTGAATTGAGTATTACATGTTATTCACTATCAAATCAGTTTTTGTATACATCTCCAAAGCGAGTGGTAAAACATATGTGTTTAAGAGTCAGAGTGCACCAGAGAGCTGGTTCAGATCCTTGTTCTCTTTAGCGTAGTTTCTGGAATATAGTGTGCAAAAAATCCTAGGTTTACAATACACACATGCACAAAAACACAAACTCATACTCTCTCTGTCTCACACACACACACACACAGCATCAGAAACATCTACAGTGCCAGGAAAAGAACAGCCACAACGGGTATTGTTGTTTTGACCAACTTGAAGGAGCATAAACACATTCAGGCTATAGATAGATCTCTCCTTAGCTCAGGCTCACTGCCCGCCTTGGCGTTGGCAATACTGATCTTTCAGAGTCCATAATGGACCAACATGTAGACCTGATTTGAAATTATAATAGGTATTCAGGCAACTGACATGAGCACGATCAAAATGAATAAAGATTAGCCCTACTTTTCTGAGAAATTAAATGTGAGGATGGACAGGGAGGTGAAGATTGTTTCACGTCTTCCCACGTCGTATCTCTCCCAAGGAGAGTGCTGGGAGTCTCTTGTGATGTGGCCACCGTCCTTGTACTCCAGAGACTGTCCATCACGCCATCCCTACGTATCTCTGCAGAGAAAATGGTTTTGCATTTTACAACAGTGCTCTTCAGCATGGAGGACAAGGATATGATCCAGGGAAAGAGAATAAATGCAGAGAAGGTTCTAAGAGACACAAAAACAGGGCCTTAAAACATGCTCTTTTTTTTGCTGGAACTTGACTAAAGGGCTTGTGCCCCAGACCATGAATCACTTTTGATCACTGGTTGAGCTTAGGGATGACTTTAAGAGGAAATACCTTCTTCTCATCTTCATATTTAATGGAGGGAGCAGTGATTCCACAAAGAAGAACCGTGGAAGCAAATACAATTGTTCTTCCTCACAGAGATAACTTTTATCTTTCCATTTAATAGAGAACAGTGAATGCAACACTTTAGGTTAAGTCTTCCTTTTATTTTTTTCGTTTTCCAGTAACTGAATTGTAATTAGCATGTTGATACTTTCAGTAAACATTTATTGCGTTTGGCCTTGAGTCTTATGAATAAAGAAAGTTCCCTGTTTTCAGGAGCTCAGAGTCTATTAAAAAAGATAGCTGCATAATACAATACTTGCAATGGTTAGGCTAATGTGTCAACTCAGCCAGGTAATTGTGCCCAGTTGTTTGGTCAAGCAAGCACTGGGGAATATGTGTAGGAATGCATACTAAGGGTATGGGATAATGGTGGATGGAATATAAAGTTGAATCACACTGAATTTATTGATATGGGCCCACTAAGCAGAAATTCTGGGCTCAATGCTGTAGCTCGAGGGGTTAGAAAGGGCTCTAACAGTTTGTTAGGGTGGCTGACTGAAACATGGACCAAAAGATGGCCTAGCAAGTCTGAGGCTGAGATGTCCCATTTGCCCTGGTATACAGTAGAAGAGGGAATTCAAAGGCTTTGAGATTGGAATGCTAGAATGGATTTAACATTTAAGACCTGTCCATCTACCCCAGGAATGTCCAGAGGACGCACCTTTAACCAGGACTGTGAGGAATAAATTTGTTAGACTAACTCCATCTTCCCTAAAGAGTTCTGTGGTTGCTCTTCTCTGTAGTCCAGATATTACTGTAGGGAGGGCAGTAATGGAATTAGAATCCTTAAACATTATGGGGATGATCGGATCTGGTCTGGTAAAAGTCAAGTATCTGCAATTAATTGCCAAAGACATGGTGGGCATGGCTACCACAATGAAAGGCAGAGTCAAAGCAGCACTCAAAATTGTCTGAGTCGCATAGAGTTACGGCGTTGGCTAATAGATCATGGGATACCTAGAAGTGAAATAGTTGGGCAGTCTACTAAATTTCTTCTGGATCTGTATAAGCAGAAGAGTTCTGGGTTGAGTGAACAAAACCCTAACTCAAATTATAGACACAGAGCATCATGGCCCCTTAATCAATTCCCAGACTTGAGACAGTTTACAGAGCCCCTTGAATGAGGAGAAGGCCAGGTCCCCTTGGGGAAGGATCCTGTTAAACTGCCAAAAATATATACTGTTAATCTTCCTCCCACCTTTCCCCAAGGAGACCTACGGCCTTTTACCAAAGTAACTGTGCATTGGGGAAAAGGAAATGATCAGACATTTCAGGGATTATTAGACACTGGCTCAGAAGTCACATTAATTCCAGGAGACCCAAAACATCACTGTGGTCTACCAGTCAGAGTAGGGGTTTATGGAGTTCAGGTGATTGATGGAGTTTTAGCTCAGGTCCATCTCACAGTGGGTCCAGTGGGTCTGTGGACACATTCTGTGGTTATTTCCCTAGTTCCAGAAAGCATAATTAGAATAGACATACTTAGTAACTGGCAGAATCCCCACATTAGATCCCTGACTTGTGGGGTGAGGGCTATTATGATCGGAAAGGCCAAGTGGAAGCCACTAGAACTGCCTCTGCCTAGCAAAATAGTAAATCAAAAGCAATACTGGATTCCTGGAGGGATTACAGAGATTAGTGCCACCATCAATGATCTGAAGAATGCAGGGGTGGTGATTCCTACCACATCCCCATTCAACTCTCCTATTTGGCCTGTGCAGAAAACAGATGGATCTTGGAGGATGACAGTAGATTATCATAAACTTAACCAGATGGTGACTCCAATTGCAGCTGCTGTTCCAGATGTGGTATCATTGCTTGAGCAAATCAACACTTCCCCTGGTACCTGGTATGCAGCTGTTGATCTGGCAAATGCTTTTTTCTCAATTGCCATTAGTAAGGACCACCAGAAACAGTTTGCTTTCAGCTGGCAAGGCCAGCAGTATACCTTCACTGTCCTGCCTCAGGGGTATATCAACTCTCCAGCCCTATGTCATA
>JAQZBX010018671.1:0-34412 GCA_029593785.1 Cabassous unicinctus | reverse complement strand
AAAAAAAAAAAAAAAAAAATCTCCCAACTTCCACATAGTTCATTCTTCAAGTGTTTCTTGGCTTTTCTTGTATTTCTATATACATTTTAGTTAGCTGGTCAAAAATCCTGTGGGTTTTTTTATTTAGATTGTATTAAATCTATAGATCAGTTTGTAAGAATTTACATCTTTTTGTCTAGTCTTTCAATCTGTGGACATGGTGTAGCTCATCATTCTTTTAAATATTTTTTAATATCTCATTGTTTTGTAATTTTCTTCATAGAGATCTTCCATCTTTGTTAAATATAGGCTGAAGTAATTGGTATATTTAATGCAAATGTAAATGCTGCCTTTTTAAAAATTTGTTCTTTGCTTGTTGCTGCTATATAAAAAGTAATTTGTTTTTAATGTTGACTTTATGTGCATCTACCTTGTTGAACTCATTTATTCTAATACTTTATCCATAGATTTTTTTTTTGGACATTTAAAAAGCATATTTTTTCTTTTCCAGTCCTTATTTTAAATTCTTTTTCTTTCCTGCCTTCAATAGCTAGGATCATCAAAAGAATATTAACTAAAAATGGCATTTTCCTTGTCCTTGTTCTCAAAGGGAAAGTTATTAACACTTCACTGTTAAGTATATTATTGTCTGCAGATTTTTTTTATAGCTACCCGTCTTCAAAACAAAGAAATTGCATTTTATTCTTATTTTGTCGAGAATTTTTATCATGAAGTTAGGAAATTTTATCATCATTCCTTTGTATCTATGCAATGTGTGATTTTTGAAAGTGAAGTCAACCCTGGTTCCTAGAATAAACTCAACTTGTTTTTATGTATTATCTTTTCTATATCTCATTGGTTGGCATTTGTTAATACTTTTGGTGATGTTTTGCATGTATGTTCAGGAGTCATATTGGCTTGTACTTTTCTATTCTTGTTTAGTATTTGTCCACTTTTGGTATCAGGATTATGCTAGTTTCAGATTTATTTGAGAGTGTTTTCCTATGTTTGGGGAAGAGTTTTTGTACAAATGTTTCATTTAATGTTCGGTAAAATTTGTTGGTAAACCCATGTAGTTTTGGCATTTTCTTTTAGGGAAGTGTGCAATTATAGATGCTCAAGTAGTTTATTACTTTTCAGTTTTATATATCTCCTTGTGTCAATATTAAGTTACATTTTTCTAGAAATTTGTTTATAATATCTTTTTTTTTTTTTTAAAGGAGGTGCTAGGTATTGAACCCAGGACCTCATACATGGGAAGCAGGTGCTCAACCACTGAGCTATATCCGCTCCCCAATGAGAGTTGGTTTTTTCATTTGTTTGTTTGTTTTGTTTTTAGGAGATACCTGGGATCGAACCCATGACCTCATATATGGGAAGCAGGCACTCAGCAACTTGAGCTACATCCACTCTCATATATAACTCCTTAAGATCTTTTTAATATCTGCAGAATCTGCTGAGATGTCCCTTTTTGTTTCACAATATTGTACCTTTTATTTTTGATCAGTTGCATCATGGATTGATCAGTTCTACTATTTTTATTAGTTCTTTGAAAGAACTGACTTTTAGATGTGTTGATTCTCTGAATTATGTACTTGTTTTCCATTTAATTATTTTATTTCTTCTACTTATATAGTTCATTTTTTCTTTTTCTAAATACTAAAAACTAATAACTCTAGATGGATGCTTATTAACTCACTAATGGTCAGTCTTTCATAAAATATGCATTCTGGGCCCTCAGTTTCCCTTTCTGCTCTGTTTTGACTGTATTCACAATTTTTTTTTTTTTTTTTAAAGAAGGTACCAGGGATTGAACCCAGGACCTCATTCATGGGAAGAAGGCACTCAACTACTGAGCCACATCTGCTCCCCCACAAATTTTGATATATGTTATTTTCTTTATACAATTTGGTTCATTTTCTAATTTCTTCTTAGATACCTGGGTTATTTAGATGTGTATTTTTAAAATGTCCATACCTATCATATTTTTTTAAACTATACTTTTAGAGAAGTTTTAGATTTGCATTTACAGAAAAATTACACTGAAAGCATAGGGAATTCCCGTGTACCCTCCTAACATACCCCCCTCTCGTACCCACACACATAGTTACCACTAATATCTTAGATTAGTATGGCACATTGTTAAAATTGATGAACCAATATTGATGCATTGCACCTAACCAAAGTTGATAATTTACATTATGGTTTACACTTTGTCCTGTACGGTCCCATAGACCTTGACAAATGTGTAATGTCATGCATCATCATTGCAGAATTATACAGAAGAATCTCACCACTGTAAATATGACCTTTTCCACCCATTCATTCTCCCCCCACCCCCCTTTCTGAACTCCTGGCAACCACTATCTTTATATCAATGTTACAAGTTCTTCTGCCAACGCAAGGTACCATCCATGATAACAACTAATCTACTTTGGTCCATGGCCACACACCGCCCTCCATGATTGTTCATTCCCTAATCCCAAGGCACCCAGGACAATGTCCACTTCGATACCCCCAGGCTAAGAGGGGACCCAGATACCATGGGGTAGATGGAAAGAATTATCCTGTCCAAAGCTGCAAACACTCCCCATTTTTTAGAATGGGAACCGACCATCATCGTTTTGTTGGTTGTCCAGGGAAAGCCCGAAAAACTGGAGAATAGAAATTGTCTGCTCCTCTGCTGGGTTTCAGGGCTCAGCCGGCATTTGAACAGTCCAAAGGCTCTATGAAATATACTTAACCAGGTAAATTGAAAACTGTAGGTTCAAATAAAAGTAGAAGAATCATGATTAGAGGAATTATAAATGAGTATAACTGTTATATTGGGGAAATAGACTATCATATATTCCCAGATAGGGCCCACCAAAGGGTTGTTGATGCTGTGTGCCTTGCCTCTGTTGTTCAGATGTCCCAGAAGCTCTATTTGAGGTTTTGTTTACTGTGGCAGTTAGTGAAATCTGTCTGATGCCTGTATAAGCATAACCTTTAGAATGACCTCCCTACTCACTTTGAAATTTCTTAGCCATAAAAACTCTTTTTTTAATTTACTGTTTTCCCCTTTTGGTCAAGGTCTTTTTCCAAATGCATCTCTGATTAATGCTTAGTAATAATCCCTCTGTGCCATGGAGGCTTATCCCCAGGAGTCATGCCCCATGTCCAGGTGAAAGGTAGTGCATTTATTTACATAGTTTGGCTTAGAGAGAGGCTATACTTGTATAACAAGGAGGCTTTCAGGAGGTAAGTCTTAGGCATTAATTATAATTAGGAAAAATTTCATTTTTATAGGAATAAAGTCCACATGTACAAGCATTAAGATCAAGGACTTGGTTCTGAGATCTTTGCCATTTTATTTAAGAAAGTAGCAGGGCTTCAGCAGGATGGAAGTTTCATATTTTGTTTGCTGTTCGATGGGTCTCTTATCTATTGAGAAAACATACCTATAACAACAACACATTCATGCCCCATAGTGGTATGTTTTAGATGCATTTTTTCCTAAATATCACCCCACTGTCAATACCCTATACTAGTCATGTACCTTTGTTGCAGATCCTGAAAGAACATTTTGTATGTTTGTTTTCTTAACTACAATCTTTGGCTACCCCAGAATTCACTGAGTTATACGGTCACCCATTTTATCCTCTAGCTTTCCTTGAAGAAAGTGACTATTCATGTCTCTTGCCCATTTTTTAAATGGGTTGTCTTTTTATAACTGAGTTGTAGGATTTCTTTATATATGCTTGATATTAGACCATTATCGGATATGTGGTTTCCAAATATTTTCTCCCATTGAGAAGGCTGCCTTTTCACTTTCTTAAACTGTTTTGAAAAACAAACGTTTTTAACTTTGAGGGAGGTCCCATTTATCTATTTTTTTCTTTTGTTGCTTGCACTCTGGGTGTAAAATTCATGAAACCATTGCCTACCACAAGGTCCCATGGATGCTTCCCTACATTATCTTCTAGGAGTTTTATACCCCTGGTTCTTATATTTAAGTCTTTGATCCATCTTGAGTTATTTTTTGTATAGGGCGTGAGATAGAAATCCTTTTTCATTCTTTTGGCTATGGATATCCAGTTTTCCCAGAACCATTTGTTAAAGAGACTATTCTCCTCTGTCCCACCTGAAAGCCCTGGACCCTGGTAACCACTCCCTGCCTGAAACCTCCGGACCCACTGCCCCACGGACCCGGGACCACTGCCTCGCCTGGGACTCCTGGACCCCCACCCTGAGGACCTGGAACACCCCTACCGTGCCCAGGACTCCTAGACCCTATCATTCCTGGACCCCTTTACTCCAGCTGGAGACTTTGGGTCCCACCACCCTTCTTCCAATCCCTCCACCCATGGGCCCTCCTTGGCCCAGCTTCTCCCAAGACCCTTGTCCAAGACCCCCACGATGCCCTCTACCCCTGGCCTATGACCCCACTGAAGACTCCCGTGCATACCATCCTGGTCTAAGCCACCCCCTCCAGAGAACCCTGGGATCCATGACCTCACATCCTTACCAAAGCCGCCATAACCCAGTGATTCCTCCTTGGCCTGAATGACCTTTGCCCCACAACCCCATGCCCCAGCCCCATCCCCCACCCGCCCTCCTCCAAGATCCCTCTCAGGTCATGGGCTTCCACCCAGGCTCTTCCCCCATCACCTCCCATGCCTGCCAATCAATCCTCCCATGTTCTGCCTGTCTGCAGGTACCAGGAATAGTAAATAGAGAAAAAGAAATTTAAAAACAAGGGTAAAAAAAACCTCAGCCAGACCTATCTCTCAGGTCACCAAGGACAGGCTAAGTCCCACATTGGCCACCCCTTGCCTGCTAATCAGTCACCCCACAGCCCATCTCTCCTCATATACCCAGGTGAAGAAAGAGAAAAGAAAGTAAAAAAACTCAACCAGACCTCCCTCTCAGGCCATAAGCAACCTGCTAGGCTTCTCATTGGCCGCCCATGCTTGCCAATCAATCACCCCATGTCTCAACTCTCTGCAGGTACCTGTCTAGGTACCTCCTCACTGGCCAGATCTCCCCTCTCACAGCCCCTCCTCTGGTGTCTGTCTGGGCACCCCTACCCTGTACTGATCACCCGCGCCTCCCAACTCCTACTGTGCCTGGCTGGGCACTCTCACACCAGCCTGTTCATCCCACTGCCCACCTCACCCCTGTTGCCCAGCTGGGCCCCCCTTTTCCAGTCCCTCTCTCCGATTGCCCCTGCAGCTTCCCCTGTGCCCCGCAAGCCTGCCCATCTTCCTGTAGCTTCTGGAGAAGGAGTGCAGCCTGCCATTCCCTACTCTGCCATCTTGGAGCCTACCCATGACATTTTAAAGTTTTTTTTTTATTTCTAGCATCGTTTCATTGTGGTAAAAATAAATTTTCTTACTAATCTTTTTTTGTGTTTTTCTATCTTTTACTGTTATATGTTAAAATTTTCTATGTATTTGAAGATTTAACTTGTCCTAGTTTTCTTAATTCTTGATTTACATATTTTAATGCCAAGTTATTAAATACATACAACTGTAGATTTGATAGATTTCAACCTGTGCTTTTTACCTTAAAGTTTACTTTGAGATTAATATAACTGCACCAGATTATATTTCTTTTATTTGGTGTTTGCATAGTATATCTTTTTTGTGTTATTTTCAGTCTTTCTGAAACTTTATTTTTTTAGGTTTATCTCCTAAAAACTACATGTAGTTGTTTTTACAAAACCTACAAAACAGTATTTAGGGCATTTATTCTAGTGACATTATAAACTACTGATGAATTTGGATTTAAATCTTTCATTTTTTAAGTACCTTATATTTTATTTATTTCTTCTTTCCTCTCTTGATCTGTTTGGAAATTATCCTTGATTTTACTATTTGTTTTGTGGTTACCTCTGAGATAGCAACAGGCGTCCCTGACTTTTACCTAACTCTTCCTAGACAATGGAAGGGCTCTAGACAAGTGCTTTTCAAACTTTAATTTGTGTAAGAGTCACCTAAGGTTTGTTAAAATGCAGGTTCTGACTCATTAAATATAGGGTGGGGTCTGGAATTCTGCATTTCTAACAAGCATCCAGTTCAGACCAATGCTGCTCATCCTTGGAACATACATTTAGGAACAAGATCTAAATGCATTGTAACATTTGCCCAGCTTTTAAATTTATATGCTTTTCATACTGTTGGAGAAAAAGGCGGTGCTCACTGGGACGTGGAGACTGATGATTGCAGGCAGAAAGTTTATTGGGAAGCTCTCCCAACGGAGGGGGTCTGAAGAATAGACTTCAGCCTGCCCTCCAGCATGGCGGGGTTCTGAAGAGAGACTTAAGCCCACCTGTGGAAAGTGGTAGATATGACTTGATACAGTACATCAATAGGCAATAGGTGGGGAAACAGTACATCAATAGTCTGTGGGAGGGGGTTAGAGACCAAGTACAGCCTGGGGCCAATAGGCGCTGTAAAAGTGAATTCTCCCATTATATAGGTTGGGGGTAGTGGGCTAGGAGGTGGGGTATTCTTGGAATGTGGGAGGGGTTGGTGGGCCTGGGCCCCAAGGGGTGAAGATCTTTATCTGCTCCACTCCCACTGTAATATGGATCTTTTGTTCATTCTTGGGGGGAGATGGGCTGCCTTTGCCCATGTAGGCACTGCCTTATAACTTATTAATCGTTGCAAACCTCATAAGGAGGAACCTCTAACATTCCTAATTCTTTGATTTTAAATATATATGATGAAGGACCTAAGTAATGGGAATACTGGGCAGAACAGAAGGGTGAGGGGATTCGGGACGTCGACTCAGTCTGGCTACTTCCTGCTGTTATGGGCCGGCGAAGGATTCCCTTCCGTTCTGTCCAGTGGGTTCTGATTTCTGGTCCCAAAGAGGTTGGTGGCTTTCATGTAGCAAGAAAGATGCTGTTCACATATTCCTGAGTTGTTAATTGTACGATTCGGCATGTAAATCAGATGAGAAGCTGTAAGAGACAAGGACCAAAAAGAAGCAGCGGCAATAATATCAATAGTGGTGTTACAATGGATAAAAGGATTGATTTTAGTGGTGAGGAGAAGTAAGGAAGAAATGAGGATAACCATGATTGATTTCCATAGCTGTTGTCTCGGGCCCTCTGAATGATCTCTATGTTTTCTTTTAAAGTTTTTAGACTTTCTTCTATCTGCCCAGTTTACTTAATATAAAAACAACAAGTTTCATTTATGATTGCACAGGTGCCTCCCACGTTCTTGTGATATTCTCATGGTTGGTTTTGAGATTAGTACATCCTGTTGGATTAGAGACGGGTGGGGCTTTGGGCTCATCTGTTATCGGGGCAGTGGAGACCAGCCAGCACCGACTGGGGTCGTGGGGGGTTATTTTGCTATATGGGGCTAACATTCCCAAATCTTTTTGATATGGTTGGGTGGAGAGGGAGAGTGGGAAGGTGGGTGTTAATCATCTGGCTGCTTTCTGCTATTATGGGGTGTTGTGGGATTCAGTTACTGTTCCCCTTTTGGCGTTGAGATACTGTGGCTTCTGGCTCGGTAGCTTTCACTGTATTTTTGCAGCAGAAGAAGATCATGTACATAATCATGGGTGACATCTCGGATGGCTGTTTGGATAAACTGAGTTATTGCACAGAATATGTATGGACCTGCTGATATGAGGAGAATGAGAGTTACGATTGTGGTAAGGATAGGAATTAACCATGAAATTCAGGGTGGGCTGTGAGGTTATCGCCTCCAGGAGTCTGAGGAGAAGGAATAAGATTATATACTCAACATTGAACATTAATCGTTGACAGTGAAATTACATAATTTGGTGGGCTTACAACACCTAGAGTTTTAGCATGAATAGGAGACTTTACATTATTAACTGTGGTTTCATAACAGTGTCTTTGAGTGATTTTTTTATTTTTCATGGATTTAAGATTCCCAACCAGTAGGGCTGCATAGGCCTATGGTTAAAATGATTTTATTTTCTCCCAGTTTGTATAGTTTGAGGCGTAGGCAACAACAAATTATTATTACTTCCCCTTTTTGGGCTGTGGGACAGCTGGCACTTTAACTTATAACTTTAGTGCCTGTCTTGGTCTTGCTGTTAGGATTTTAACCGGAGCTGTGGCTGTAGTTTACAGTGCTGAATTAAACTTAGTCCAATGTTGTAAGGATCTGGTTACAAGAGTCCTGTTGTAGTGTCTGCAACACTGAAAGCATACCTTGCCCCTTCTGAGCAGGAGGGGACCAATGTCGCAGTTGTTGGAGTGAGCACGAAGGACACTCGTGGGTGATGTTCATGAGCTGCTGGCAAGTGACAGGCAGTTGTGTGCTAGGCATCACAAGGTCTGGTATCCACAATATTTGCCTTTTTGGTGGAGCCCCTCTGCTGCTTTTGGGTCTCAGTGGTATGGGTCTGGATATTCACGAGGGCATCTGCTTCAGCAGTCCCAAGAGAGATGTTGGGGGCAGGGGGGCCAGAGACATGATAAACAGTTACTTGTCACTGCTGGCAGGTGTCCCAGATGTTCTTCCACAGATCTCTGTTCCACAGAGGGCAGCCCACAACAGTTCATTGTTCCTGTCTAGTACTTTGGCTTCTTCTCGCAATTGTGACTAAAACCCAAGGGGAACTTGTTTAGAATGTTGCCTCTGCCACACACCCCACCCAAAGCCAATATTGGTACTGGCTACATCCAATTTACAGAGTAAGTTAAGGTTCACCACCCGCTTTACTGCTTAAACTTGTGTTATTGCCCTCTTTACTCTTTTTTCTAAAAAGCAGCCTGCTGGGTTTTTTTCTCATTTCCAGGCACAACCTTTTCAGATTAATACAAATAATGGTTTTAATATCTGAGCTAAATGAGGGATGAAGGGTTTCAGTACCGCAACAATATTATAAACTCTATTAATATGAGAAAACATTGTACTTTATCAGTTACAGCAGAGGGTACAGTTTTTTGTTTTACTAAACTAAACAACATTTAAGAATTTGATAGGCAGCCAGGACTTTGTAGCTTGTCCCAATTGTTTGCCCATCTCAGACTCGTAAGATAAGATACCATTGTCTCTGATGCTGCTTTTAATTCTGAAAAAAGGATTACTGGTTAGCATAATATCATCAATAGGGTTACAGCCACAGGTTTTTTCCACGCAGCCAGAATCTTTGTTACCAGGCCAGGACAGATGGTTGGGCTATGCACACAGCCTTGGGGAAGCACTGCAAAATCCTTGGTTAGCCTTTTCAAATGAAGGTGAATGCAGGCTGGCTTGACTTGCCTAAGGAGATACTAAAGAAAGCCTTAGCAAGTTTTAAAACAAAGTGATAGTGACATAACTAGATATTAATTTTTGTAACAAACTTGTAATATTTGGGACTGCTGCAGACAGCAGTGGTGTTACTTTAATTCACGATAATCTACTATTATGCACCACCTCTGGCAGCCCTCAATGGCCACTCTTTTTTCTGCAGTCATAGAGCTGCTTCTTTAGCGGAGGTGGGGCAAATGAGATGAACAGGAGCTAAAGCATCCGCCTCTTGATTTCTAGGCAGAGAGGTTGTTTCTGTGACACATACCATTTAAATTTTTAAAAAGTTAAAACCGTGATTAACAACACTGTACTTTATCTAATATTATGCCGAAACAGTTTTAGATTTTCAGGAATTTTATGCACTCTTTAAGTATTCATATGAACATTTTACTGATACAACTTTGATTAACAGAGGGTTAAAGAATCTCTTTTAATTTCATAACACTTTTAAACACTTCCCATTCAACTTATAATATATCAAATGATCTCAACTGTTCTATTATTTCACTTTTTCCCAAGGTGAAAGATATTTTCAGGATTTGACTGAGAAGACAGGTTTAAACATTATGTTCTTTTAAAAGTGATGATATATTTTTCTTAAACAGCCAAGGAAATGATATGGTTAAAGTATAAGAAGCTATTTTGATAAAAGGGATTTTTTCTTTTGTATACTGATAAGTCAGGAGAAAAACTTTTTACAAACTTTTGCTGAAACAGACCATGGATTTGGGGAATTTTGTTATTTTAACAGAGAAAGAACAAAATTTTACCTTTCATCAGTATACTATTTGATATTACAGTTTTTGAAACTTTATAGATAGACCCTATAAGTTTTACTTAACTTTTAGCTACAGAAATTTCTTTTTCACAGACCTTCTGCACTTCTGTATTCATTCAGATTTTGTTTTATATTTTAACTTTTCTTTATAACCAGTCATTTTATTTTAGGACAAAATTATTGTCTTTTTCTTTAATAATTAAAATGTGTTCTATACACCCTACATACGTAACTTACTAAAATGATTTTGAGAACTGTCTCAAAGCAAATTTCTTACAACATACACTTACCATGATTACATTAACAGGTATTTTATTTTAGCAGTGCAGGAATAACTACTTTCCCCATTATTTTATTAAAACCTAAGACTCCCAGTGGAATCAAAATTATCTTTTCCCTATCACCACATTAATATGCAGATTGAGGTGGCCTCTGATAGGTTTTCCTGTTATACATCAATTCAGTTTCTATTTAATAATGACTTCCTGTAATTAGTCATTTGAATATTTCAGCTTAAGCAATGCTTCTACAAAGTTCTTATAACTAATCATAACCACATAGAGTATAGTTACCATTTCAAAACAAATTCTGCCTTCACAGAACACATTCCCTTGCTTAATTCTACTACAATACCTTCTACAACTTGCCATATGCATTCAAGTTTTGTCCTACATACTTCCATTCTGATTTCATGAAAACCAGCCATCTTAGGACAAAACACACTTTCTTGAACAAACTTATCAAATTTCAGTTAGCACTCCTACAAACTTTTTACTTCTTTCAATATCCATTTCAGTCTTACATCGTTCATTTCATTCTGTGAAGAAAAATAAACTATTCATTTCAATTTAGACAACTATTTTTTATGAAGAGATTTGTAGTAATTTTATTAGTTAAGACCTACAATTTTCATTACTTTAAAGATTTAATATATGTAATGCAAATTTATCTTATTAGCATTCATATTATTTATTAATATAAGTGCTTATTTAATTTTTGGCCATTTGAATAGAGCTCTTTTAAGAATTTTCAATTATCAACTTAATATTACCATCTGGAGATATTAAAATATACACTGGTGCTGAACAGACAAACACAAAAAGAGTTAAGACACACCAACAGAAACATAAAGCTCTGAAGGAACAGAGGACTAGGCCCTGAGAAGGAGTTTGATTTGGGAGAGATCAGAGAAGGAGAAGGGGATGTGAATGCGCATAATGTTTTCTGCCTGGGCCACTTCCTAGAGAGGGAGGGCAGGAGCTGGAGAAGGAGGCTTGAGAGCAGGGAGTTGGGCTAGAGAGCAGGTGGTGGGTTGGGAGAAGGGAGTGAGTTTAGGGGGAGGTGTTGGGGAACGGGAGGAAGATGGAGTAAGTTCAGGGGGTGCTGATGAGGCATACAGAAGGTGGTGGATATGACATCAATAGGCGGGGAAACAGTACATCAATAGTCCGTGGGGAGGGGGTTAGAGACTGAGTACAGCCTGGGGCCAATAGGCACTGTAAAAGTGAATTCTACCAAGTATGGTTTGGAGGTAGTGGCTTAAGAGGTGGGATATTCTTGGAATGCTGGAGATGTTGGTGGGCCTGGGCCCAGAAGGGGTGAAGGTCATTATCTGTTCCACTCCCACTGTGAGTTCGTTCTTGGGGGGAGATGGGCCACCTCTGCGCATATAGGCACAGCCCTGTTAATCATTACAAACCTTGTAAGGGGGGACCTCTAACACATACTGTATGATTTAATTCTACATACTTAAAACCTCGCATCATTATTATTCTTTTAAAATAGCAATATTCACTTAGATATATCCAGTAATTTACTCTTTTAATTGCATTCTTGTTTCCCAAATTTCAGAGCTTCCATCTAGAATCATTTTCCTTCTGCTTGCCTAAAGAACAGTATAGTATTTCCTTTAATATCAGTCTGCTGGTGATTGTCTGAAAATGTCTTTATTTCCATTTTATTTTTGTGGAATATTTTGATTGGATACAGAATTCTAGGGTGGCACTTATTTCACTGCATTGAAGATAATTGTTTCATTATCTTCTGGCTTCCATAATTTCCTTTTGGAAGTCAGCTCTTAGTTTTATTGTTGCTCATTTGAAGAAAAAAATTTTTTAAAACTTCTGGCTGCTATTAACATTTTTTTTTGTCTTTGGCGTTCAGGAGATTTTCTGTTGTGTACCTCGGTATGGATTACTTTTATTTATCCTTTTATGGTTTGTTAGGATTCTTGGATCTATGGCTTTCATCAGTTTTGCAGCTTTCTCTTGTCGTATCCTTTCTTTTGATTTTTCCACCCTTTTGTCTTTATTTTTTATTCTGAATATTACCTTCTAATTTATCTTTCAGCTCAGCAAATCTATCTTTGGCTATATCTAATCTACTTTAAATTCAGTCATTGTAGTTTTCAATATAAGAATTTTTAGTTGCTTTTTATTTTTATTTTTTTGTTCTTGTGTCTCTTGTTGTGTCAGGTTGCAACACCTGCCCTTCACACCAGCTCGCTGTCTTCTTTAGGAGGCACCAGGATGGGGACCAGTGACCTCCCATGTGGTAGTCAGGAGCCCACTTGCCTGAGCCACATCCGCTTTCCTGCTTTTTTTTTTTTTTTCTTTTTTTTGTTGGTAAAAATCAAATTTTTCACAATACATACAAATATTTGTAAAATGATATATAAATATATATGCGTATATGTGCATTTGTTTACATAAATGTTATTTTATTCCTGCTTTTTTAAAAAATAAAAAGCCCATGTCATTTTTTAAAATAGTTTGCAGTTCTTTGCAGATTTTCAATGTTTGTTTTTTTTCTTTCTTAAACTTAGTAAGCCTCATTATTTTGGAATTTTTGTCTGATAATTCTAATACCTAGAATTTCTTTGGTTATGTCTTTGTTGTCTATTCTGCTGAATGGCATTCATTATGTTTTACTTTCTTGTGTGCCTGAGTATCTTTCATTGTGACTGGACAGTTTATTTGTAGAAATAATTTGAGCTTAAGTTGATGTTATCATCTTCCAGCAAGGACGTTTGTTTCTGTTATGGGCCTGTGGACATAGCAATCTGGCATTACCTTAATCCAGCTTCAGAAACTGAGAATTTTGTGGAACAGTCAGACAGTTTGAATTGTTGTACAGTTTGTTGGTGTGTTGGTTTGCTTCCGATTCATCCTCACTTTGTTAAACCCTAAGTTTAGGGAGTTTACCAGAACCCCGTGTATGGTGAACCCTGGATTTTACTTTTGTCGCCATGGCCCAAAAAGGCTGTTAAAGCTCTACTCAGCATCTCTGCTGTGTCTTCAGTATCATCAAATACCACTATTGCAAAAACAGCCTCAAATACTAGGCTTACTCTCTCTGGATGACTGATTCTTTTAGTTTGCTGAAGGCTGCCAAGGCAATATACCAGAAATGGTTTGGCTTTTACAATGGGGATTTATTAACTTATAAGGTTATAGTTCTGAGACCGTGAAAGTGTCCTAATCAAGGCATAATCAGGAGATGCTTTCTCCCTGAACTGTGGCTGTGGGCAACCAGACACATGGTAGTGTCACTAGTGTGTCTCTCTTCTGGGTCTTCGCTCTCAGCTTCTGGAGGTTTTTCTCTGTATCTGCGGCTCTGCCAATTCTAGTTTATAAAGGACTCTAGTAAAAGGATTAAGACCCACCCTGGGCTATACCTTATTGGAGTAATCTAATCACATGGCCTTCAACTGGGTCTCATCTAATCAAAGGTTCACAATAGGTTCGAACTCACAGGAATGGGCCAATTTAAGAACATAATTTTTTAAGGGTCCACAAAAGAATCATGCTGACCTATAAACTTTGGCTCTGTAATTCTTTACTACCTTATTAACACTCAGATGCATTAAAGCAGAAATATAGAATTGCTTTGTCCACGATGTTTACTTACCTTTAGTGGTAGGATTGGACAGAACTACCTAGTTCATCATAACCAGAAGTAGAATTCCACTTTCCCTTTTTTATGATGGTAGAAATGTATTTGGTGGGCTTAACTAACTTGTCCAGTTAATTGTCAGAACTAGACCTTGAGACAATTTATTTTTTTCTTAGTCCATTTCCAAGTTCATTGATGATTTTGTTGACTTGTATTTAATTTAAAAATCCATGATCATCACAAAGGCAGAATAGCATGGTGGTTGAGAGCATCAATTTTGTAGCCAGACTGTCTGAGTTTGATTCCCATCCCTTCAAGTTGCTTAACCTGAGTTAAATAATCTCATCTGGGAAAAGTTGATAATAATAGCCTTAGGGTTAATACATGTAAATATATGTGACATGGTTGGAACCATACTATATTTGCACATATTAAGTGAGTTAGCAAATTGTCATCATAACATTGTAAGTAGAGTGCTTCTGCTGTCTCTATGACTAATCTAATCATAGCTAAGGTTTAGTATTGTTTAAACATGAAATTCAGAGGTTTTTACTTCCTGCTTGATCTTATTGCTATAATTGGGGGATCATCTTAATTTGTCATAAGGAATTATTCTTCAGCTATTGCTAGTTTTGGGTAGTAGCTTATTATTCTCTTCGACAATTAGGCATAACCGTATGCCTAATTTTACTTTTACTTGTAGCTTACTCCATCTGGAAGTATTTCTCTTATCAAATCAATGCATTTGATTAAAAATCCTGTGAAGACCTGTGACAAAGTTTATTCCTTGATTCAAAGTTTGACTTCTCAAATCAGACATCGAATGGAAGATCCCAAGTCATCAGGTAAATATTATATTTTTCTTAGAGCATACCAAAGTTACTCCTAAATAAGACGTACCTGTCTTATATTAAGGATTTACACCTCTGTTGAGGGCTAGGTATAGAATGGTTTAACATGTATCCATCAAAAAAAAAATAGCTAAGGCATAGATGCTCTTATTCATGACAACATGAAAGAGACAACAGAACGTTCTCTTCTGAACATCTAATTATGTAGCATTGCCATATAGTTAAACAACAAATAGGCAGTTCAGTAAGAAGGAGCAAGCAACAAGACAGTAATCTACTCTCTGGCTCTAAGATTTGCTTAGTTAATAACTTAGTCAACTTTGGCATCTTGGTTTTCTTACAAGTAAAAGTGGATCATTGGAACTGTTTAATTTTTAAGTTTCCTTTCAGCTTAAGGTAGTTTGCCTATTCTGTTAGTTATGTGAATCCAATAAAAATGACAGGATTTTCAGATTCAGGAACTGAAAACATACTAGCTTAAAAGAGTTTTGTTACAATTGTTCTTTTTCTTATTATTACTAAAGACTATAATATATGGAAAAGATCTTTAATAAACCCACTTCTTAACCCAAGTATTTGTACCTTTCTCCAATCCTATAAAATATGTGCTTGTTAACAGTATATGCCTATAGTAACATTTCCTAACTTAAAACTTTACCTTTGATGTCTTAAAAAGTTTTTAATTGTCAACATTTTAATAACTATGCATTAATAAGATTTTTCATTTGAATATACTAAAAATGTTATGTTGTTTTAGATATTCAGCTTTACCATAGCGAGACATTAGAGCTTATGCTACGTAGATGGTCCAAGTTGGAAAAGGACTTTAAAACAAAGAATGGAAGATATGACATTAGTAAAATCCCTGATATATATGACTGTATAAAATATGATGTCCAGCATAATGGTTCCTTAAAATTAGAAAACACAATGGAATTATATAGACTTTCAAAGGCATTAGCAGATATTGTTATTCCTCAGGTAAGTAATTCTTTATACAATATAAGAAAAGTGATTATTAACTTATGCTTTTAAAATGTTTATCAGTGAATAAAAGATAGTTGGTTTCCATGCCTCTGTAAACCCAATAACTTCTCTTAAAGAGGTAAGTAATCATAAATATATATATTTAAAATTTTTTATTGTTACATTATGTTATTTGGTTTACTAATATTTTGAATGTAGGGATTTTTTTTTAATTTAAGAATTGATATTCTGAAGGAATAATATGCTAACAAACAAAACAATGGAAAACAATATGGAATAAATCCCTTAAATATTTATTGGGTACCTTTAAGGCTCTATGTTATAAAATATGCAGGGAGGGGAAATAAAGATTATTTGTGGCCCAATATAAAAAGTTTTGCAAGTCTTTCTATTTTATGTGAAAGTATTTTAAAAATGATATTTAGAGGTCAAGATATAAGTAGTTGTTCTTTTGAAGGACACAATCTTTTATTGTAGGAGAATAAAAATAAAGTTGTAACCAGAATTCAAAAAACTGAAATGCAAGTAAGCCGAGAATCAGATTGATAATAAAGGGGCAAGTAGCAAAACAATGTGATGTCAGGGATATGTTAAAAGAAAAACCTCCAGATGCCATTGTTTCAACTTAATTACTAAAAGATGATTTGGATATTGTAAAAGGGAGATTGGAGTAGATCAAACATTTATTTACCTGTGAGCCACAGTAAAAAAGCAAGTGAAAATGAAATACATGAAGAAGGTAAAGATTAAGAACAAAAGTGGCCTCATTTATAAATCGGCCATGTTTAAAAATGGTTAAAATAATTCCAGTGTCCCTTTCCTAATATTCACAGAAATTCCAGGAAAAACTACAGACTTTGGTAAATTGGGAATTCAGACAATGAACAACATACCTATAGGTATTTGTGTACATGTTAAAGATTAGCTCATTCTTCACCATGAAAGAGTAGTTGTATATCTGTTTGGTCAAATGTAAAATATAGGCAGTTTTAGGAATATTTTATGAAGCATTGGTTTGCAAACATGAATCCTTTTTCAAAGGGAGGATAAAAATATTTTAGACTTTCAATCTCACTTTAAAAAATATTGACTTACAAAACAAGGTCTTATTCTTTGACCTTGTTCATTCATTTACCAAATGAAAAAGAAGTATTATTCTGCAAATGGGATGCTTCGTTTTGCAGAATAGAAAGTTTCATTTTTTTAATAAGTATTTTAAGATTAAAATCAAAGTGAAAACATAAACTCTGTTTTAGCTACATGGTATTAATAATCATTGAGCTATTGTCAATTTATTTATAACTCATTGAAGTTATTGAATCAACATCCCATCTTTGTTATGAAATTTCATTCAAATGTTTCCTATTAAAGATTCTGAAAAGAATGGTTATAGTTCATTCAGGTAAACAAATAATTAGTGTTTCCCTTTGAAAACTTAAATAAAACTCTTAGTTGTTTCATTAATTTTGCTTGCTTTCGCATTAGTCCAGGCTCAGAGTGTCTTAGTTGTGTTTATTCTTATGATGAAGATTATTTAAAGGTATACTTTTTAACAAGTAAGCTGTAAATATGAGACCCTTTTAAATATTTGTGATGGCTTTATGCTTTTTTCAGTATAGGCTTTCAATATAGCTAAACATTATCACCTACTCAGTGGCTAAACAAATACAGAAAATACTTTGATTGTTAACATAGATACATCTGTGTAATGGTATGTTTTACTTAATCTCACACCTCCACTTTCTTAGTATATATTCTAAACATTTTGGAATTGGAAATGGGAAGTTGGTTTTCAAGAGTTAATGGGGTTTTAGAGAAATTTCTTGTACTTACATTGTGTATGTATGTTCAGGTACATTGTTTATATAACTGAAGAAATTTCTCAGTATCTCCTTTTGACTTAATTACAATGCATTTTTTAAAGTATCGTAATTAGAAGAAACTCTAAATATTAGTATGGTTAGGTAGAACTTGAGCCTATGAAGCTTTTCAAGTAATTCTTCACATCTCTATTACAGTTATTCTCTTTTGATGAAATTAGATTAGATTTTTCCAAAAGTATGGGAACTTATTTAAAGATGCTTCAAAATTATTTTTCTTGAATAAATATCTTTCAGATCTTGGGTCTCTTCACACAAAATTATGCCCAAGCTTCCAGGAACTAAAGTCTTTTTTGGTAAATTTATAACTAACTTTAAAAACGGGTCTTTTTATATGCTTTCCTGGAGTTCTGAGATTACTTATAAATTGAGGAGAGAGGAGATGACAACTTTTGGTTTGATAATCCTTATTGTGGCAGAAACTTGGGATTTCTTCTTTTTTAATGTGATATTGAATTCAGTTCAGTAAATATTGTTTTTGTTAGTTTAGCCTTCATAAATCCAAAGCCTTGGACAAAATGGAGGCATTTTCAATTGTTGAAAAGGTAACTAAGAAGTATAGACTTAGTAATAGTTCGTAATGAAAATATAGCTGGTAATGGAAAAAATCAAAAATTTGCATACATAGCTCTCAAGTGAATAAAGAATTGTTCATGCTTAGAGCCTTGGTGACTCAATCAAATAAGGTAAATTATTAACTTGTTTAGAATATACTAATTAACATTAACAGGATATCGTATATCTGTGCCAAAAAAATGTGTTATATGTTCTTTTGTACTTCAGAGGGTTGATATGCTTGTAAAAAATCTATTTCTACTCTTACCATTGAATTAGTTCTTTCTTATATTTGAATTATGTAATTCCAATCATATTTAAGCTTAGTTATTAACATGCTAATTTTAATTATAGTCATTTATGCTGAAGTAGAAACAATATTTTACTTTTGAATTAGTTTCAATCTTCAGAAAATTGGGGCCATGGTTTAAAAAATGCTGCTTTAAAATAGTCACGATTATATAGTGGTAATAAGTGAACATCTAAAAACTGAATTTGACATTAAAATTCTTTTTTTAGATGAGACACATTTATTGAAGACAGTTTCTTTGGTTATCTGTAGATTATGAAATGCAGAAGATTCTTTATAGTAGCATTTGCCACATAAAGTTTAATAACATTCTCTTTAAATATCACCACAATGAAAACCTTTTAAATAGCCTCTGGTTATTTTAATAATTTATATTTATGGCAGAAATTGTAAATACATGTGAGAACTTGTACATCTAGCAGTTATTTGGTCTTACTTAGTTCATAGTGACAGAAGAGAAAATATGTTACTATGAAAGTAAATGTTTCTTTATTAAAGTAGCAGTAATACATCTTTGTTAAAAGTAAAAGTAATACATCTTTGTTGTAAAACTAGAAAATGTACATATGGCCAAAAAAATCATTGTAACATTACCAGTTAAACACTATTGATGTTTTGGAATATTCTTAAAGGCCTTTTCCCTTAAATTCATGCACAGTATGTGACAGATGCATTCTTTACAAAAGTGGAATCAGGGAAAGGATGCTATTTTAGGACCTTAATTTTTCTTTCAGTTAGCATCAAGAGCTTCTTTCCATATCCATATATATATATCATTATTCTTAATGGCTGAATGTTTTGTATGTATAAATATTTAGTCAGTTTGTGATATTTGGGAATCTGAATTCATTTCTTTTTTTTTTTTTCCTCTTGTCACACATTCATCTTTGTATACACTCGACTATTCTGTAGCTCCAGAAAGTTTTTACCAGTTTTCATTCAGATCAGCAGTGTATGAAAATGTTTTCTCAAATCCTTGTTAATAACAAATTTTGTTTCCCCTGGTGATTTTTTAACCCCAGCATTTTTCTTCTGTTTACACATACATCCACAATGACATATATATTCCTTTTACACATCCAATTCACAGACATCTGTATTGGTGAGATTATGAACCAACTTGCTCTAACTGGAAAAGTACACTTTAGTTTAAATTAAATAGCCCAAAATTAAAAAAAAAAAGAAAAGAAAAGAAAAGAAATAGCCCTATGAAGTTACACATTTTGATGTGTTTTCCATCTGTAATCAATCAGAATTTTATTAGGCAGTTCTGATATCTGTTATCCATACTAATGTTTTGCCATCTGAATCTTTATTGAGATACCTGATATCAGGAAGTAACCTTTAAATTCAGGCATCCCAAAGTGAACTTGGAGACAGAGGCTTTGCCTATTTTTCCTCTCCCATCCTCCATCTCCCTACTTCTCTCCTTCCCTTCGCCTCTTCCTCAACCTCTGCCCTCCCCCTTTTTCCCCATGTCACACACATACTGCAGACTTTTCTTTTCTCACATTAGGTCCTTTTTTGAAGTATAATTACTTTTACAATTATGTTTTCTTGACACTTCAGATTGGAATAATTACTATAAATTTTATTAACAAAGTGATTATAGAAGACATTTTTGAACGTGATAACTTCATGGCATCTTTGCTCACCACTAGTTAAATCTTTAAAAATATTGGCCAAAGGCTTTTGAAGCCTTTTTAATATTTCTAATCTTTGACATTCAGATAGACAACAATCTAATGGTCTTAATTTAAATTTTCTTCTTATGTTTGACGACTCTGTGCCTTAGTGTTTGCAGTCTTAGTGCATCTTTTAGGTTTTTGTTTTGTTTTGTTTTGCATTTAAAACCTTCTGATTGAGTTGAACTAATATCCACAAAGATTGTATTCAACCTCCCTTCTTCAGAAATTACTTGCTTTTTCAGTTCCACTACAAAATCCTTCCAATAATTCTTAATATTTTGGGAACAGTATGTTTGCAGTTGTAGAACTGCAAACTAGGAGTTGTCTAATGTTCAAAAAAGGGCTTATTTGTCTAACTGTAATTCTCTAAATCAATGATGCATTTGTTAGATATCTCTGGCATTCTGTCCTTTTATCTAATATCATTTATTTTCTGCTCAGGAATATGGTATAACTAAAGCTGAAAAACTGGAGATTGCCAAAGGCTACTGTACACCTCTAGTTAGAAAAATTCGCTCAGACCTTCAGAGGACACAAGATGATGACACTGTAAATAAACTCCATCCTGTGTAAGAAACTGTACTGTTTATTTAAATCAATAGGCATCTATTTTGGCGTATTACTTTTTTTTTTTTTTTTTTTTTTTTTTTTTAGGAGGTATTGGGGATTGAACCTAGGACATTGTACATGGGAAGCAGGCACTCAGCCACCGAGCTACATCTGCTCCCCAATGAGTTGGTTTTTTCGTTTGTTTTGTTTTCAGGAGGTATCGGGGATAGAACCTGGGACCTCATACGTGGGAAGCAGGTGCTTAACCACTTGAGCTATATCTGCTCCCCTTTACATATTCCTTTTTAATGTCCCTATGAAGACGTCAGGAATGTATCATTTGGCACACTGGGGAAATAATAATTACTTAGGAATTCCTATTGTTAACTTCAACTAAGATTCTTTTTGGTTCTAAATTGGAGAAACACTGAGGTGAAAGAGACAAAGAGTTATGTGCCATTAACTGTTCTCTATTCAGCAGCATAAATGTATGAGTTTCTTTTGACTTCTGTCAATTTCTAATAAAGGAGCTAAAGTGACCTATTTACAGTGAAGTTGACTAATATTAAGTTTGTTGTTCTTTGACTAATTTCAGAATTCCCAGCTAGTTCTAATTAGCTTCATGTTAGAGAAATTAACTAAGATTAATTTCTAAATTAAGAAATTAACTAAGATTAATTTTTTTGTGATTGGAAGAGTGATAGATTTACTAACTATGATCTTTTCCTTCCAATAGGAATAAATTCCATTTTACAAAATAATTTCAATACTTAATAAGTTTTAACTGTATGGTTATGTTTTAACTTTAGGTATTCCAGAGGTGTTCTTTCCCCTGAACGTCATGTCCGTACCAGGTTGTATTTCACCAGTGAAAGTCATGTACATTCTTTACTCTCTATTCTTCGCTATGGTGCCTTATGTGATGTAAGTAGAATAAGTTATTGCAATCTTGCTGACAAGTATATTTTCTTGGATTTGTAGTGAAATCACTAACCCTTGTAGTATCACCATGAAATTGTAATAATTCATAAAGTTTTACCATTTAACATCATTTATAAAGGATCTATATAACAAGCATACTGCTAGATGGGGATAAAGACATGTTTTCTTCCCTTCAGAGATGGTTCATTTAAACAAATAATGAGATAAAGTATTTTAGGTGCTATTATAGGCTGGTGGCAGTGGGATAAAGAGAAGTTGGTAAATTTGAGTTATTTAGGTGGTAGAATAGATAGGGCTTAGAATTTGGTTGGGCACTGTGTCTGTTATCTACTGTTTTATAATGAATCACACCAAAACTTATTAGCTTAAACCAATTACATCATTATATTTTTGTCTCTCTCAGTTCAGAGTTGACTGGGATCAGTTAGTCAGTTTTCGTTTAGTGTCTCTTATTAGGTTGCTCTCAGATAGTAGCTAGAGATCAAATCATCTCAGAGGTTTACTCTCATGTCTGGTGCTTGATGCTAGCTATCAGTTGCGACCTCAGCTGGGGTTGTCACCAGAACACCTACATGTGGCCTCTTCATGTTATCTACTTCTTCACAATATGGCTGCTGAATTCCAAGAACGAGCTTCCTAAGAGAACATTGTACAAGTATATGGCATTATTGTGACCTAGTTCTTTAAGTCACATAGGATCACTTATACTGTGCTCTCTTGGTTGAGGCAGTGACAAAGGTCCAGCCAGGTTCAAAGGGAGGGGAAATAGACCTTCACCACCAGATGGGTGGAGTGCCAATATCACATTATAAGAAGAGTATGTGAGTTTGGCTATATCGTGGTGCCATCTTTGGAAAATACAATCTACTACAATATGCCCATTGGCCACAACAATTCATATTTCTCCCACGTGCAATATTTATTTAACACCTCCTCCAATACCTGCCCTCCTTCCCCAATCCAATTACAATATGCAGCTTGAAGTCTAGGATCTCATCATCTAAATCAGGCCTAGATTGGTGAGGCTTCTTGGGTATAGCTCCTTGAGTTCTGTATAGAACACTCAAACTAAAGTGCTCAAAAACACTTCTTGAGCACTGAAGAGTGCTTAGTCTCAATCCAGAAACCTATGAACTAAAGGGACCAGTTATTTTCCCCTCACACACGCAACATGCAATGGTAGAAGTATAGGGTATCCACTTTAAAAGAGGAGAAACAAGTTACACAGCAGTCATTGGTCCTTAGCAATTTTGAAATCTACCTAAGTACATGTTGCCAGTTCCTTAGTTAGGGCTCCTTCAGTCTGCCAGGGAATTGTTTATAATAGCTTTTGACTTCATACCTTAGGCTCTTGTTTGCTTCCTCTGGGGCCTCTTTCTTTTTCGTAAAAAAATAGCCATGTTTGCAGCTGAGTACTTTTCAGCCTGCTTCCTGTCCAGACAAGTTTTGGGATCCAAAGTTCTGTTTCTCAGTCCAAGATGGTGTATTATTTAAAAAAAAAAAACAACAACTTGTGGGCATTCTGTGTGTCAATTTTTAATCTACTCCTTTAGACAAAGTCACAAATCTTTTTGAAGTTAACATCTTTTTTGGGCTCCCTGTGAGGCTGCTGATTCCCAGAATCCCTGTTATTTAACAGTAAGCATCTATGAGACATGCTTATAGGAGCCTTTGAAAGTCTTTTATCTCTTTGAATGGTCTGCGAGACACCTTCTTAAATCTTTGAGGTCTTAACAAAGGGTATTACATTTACACCACTAGTCTAAAGATGAAGCCATGTTTCCTTGACAGAGCCCTGTATTTGCTCTCTGCCTCAAAGCCACTATTTAATTATAGCATCCTTTATGGTCTGGAGAGGTAGAGAATGAGAATTTTATTTTTTTTTAACCTAACCTGGCTCCTTTATAATTAACAGTTTCTTTAAAAAGAAAAATATAATTTCTCTTGTATTTTTTCACAGGCAGTGAGAAGTCCTTGGCACTTCCAAGTATTCATTCTGGAAATCTCTGTAGCTAGCTATTTGAGTTTATTAGGTACTTTTTCTATTTTTCCACTTCTGTATAGGGTACAGTATTTTCTATACTTTCTTCCACTTCATGGCAAGAGTTCTTTTTTTTCTAGATTCTACAAACTTTTTTCTTACTTTCCTATTAGCCCTCACCAACAACCTCTTTAAGGCTGGTTAGACTTTCACTAACACTGTCCTTTTGAGTCCCTTTAAGTTTCACTAACACCGTCCTTTTGAGGTCCTTTAGGTTTTTACCAACGTCCTCCTCGAGACCCTTAGTGCTACAGATATGGAAGGTGAGGAAGGAAAAAAAAAATTTTTCCCCATATTTCTAACTTGGGTAATTTGGTAAATAATCATACCATTCATTGAAATAATTAACATTTAGGGAAGAACAAGTATACAAAAGGAAGTAATGAGTTTAGCCTTTAGACAGGTTGAGTTTGACAGGCCTATAAGATAGTCAAGTAGAGATGCCTGGATCGTAGTTTCACTTGTGAGCATAGAGATTTGAATTAGAAATATAGAATTGGGAAGTCAACATATAAATGACAGCTGAGGCAGTAGCAGTTGATGAGATTCCTAGGAGTTTGTGTTTGAAAAGATGAAGAAATTGACATGTGAGGGTTTGACAAAGGAAGTGATATGTGTAAAAAGACTGATACTTTTTTATTTTATTTTTTATTTAAAAGTTTCTGAAATTCCCAAAAATCTATATCCACCAAGCACAAATCCCCATTACCCCTTCCTCCCCCTATCCCCTGGTAACCTCTAATCTACTTTCTGTCTCAGCAAATTTGCTGTTTCTAGATATTTAATATAAGTGAAATCATATAGTATTTCTTTAGTGCCTTGCTTGTTTCACTCACCTTAATGTTTTCAAGGTTTATCCATGTTGCAGCATGTCTCAGAACTTAATTCCTACTTACAGCTTAATATTCCATTGTGTACATGTACTACATTTTGTTTATGCATTCATAAGTTGATGGACATGGGTTCTTTCTACCTTTTGGCTATTGTGAGTAATGTTGCTATAAATATGAGTGTACAAGTACTATTTGAGTCCCTGTTCTCAATTTCTTTGACTACATACCTAGCAGTGGAATTGCTAGGTCATATGCTAATTCTATATTTAACTTTTTGAGGAACCACCTTATTGCTTTCCACACTGCACAGTGGCTGCACAATTTTACACTCCCACCAACTATGCATGAGTGTTCCAATTTATTTGCATCCTCTTCAACACTTATTTTCTATTTTTAAAATAATAACCATCCTTGTGGGTATGAAGTGACATCTCATTTTTTGTTTTTGTTTTTTTGTTTGTTTGTTTGTTTTTAGGTTTGGGGCTAGGGATTGAACCTGGAACCTCATACGTGGGAAGCCAGCGCTCAACCACTGAGCCACATCGGCTCCCCTGAGTTGGTTTTTTTAGTTTGTTTGCTTGTTGTGTGTTTTTAGGAGGCACTGGGGAACAAACCCGGGACCTCCCATGTGGGAAGCAGACGCTCAACCACTTGAGCCACATCCGCTCCCCATCTTGTTGTGTTTTGATTTGCATTTCCCTGATGGCTAATGATGTTGAGTATCTTTTCATATGCTTATTTGTCATTTGTACATACTGTTTGGAAAAATACCAAATCAAGTCCTTGACCCATTTTTTTAATTCAGTTGTCTTTTTATTGTTGAGTTATAAGAGTTCTTCATACATTCTGGATATTAAGCCCTTATCAGATATATGATTTTCAGTTATCTTCTCCCCTCCTGTAGGTGGTCTTTTCACTTTCTTGATAATGCCCTTTGCACAAAAGTTTTTAATTTTGATGAAATTGAATTTATCTGTTGTTTCTTTTGTTGCTTGTGGTTTTGGTGTCGTATCTAAGAATCCATTGCCAAAGCCAATGACATGGAGATTTACCCCTATGTTATCTTCTAAGAGTTTTATGGTTTTAGAACTTATATTTAGGTCCTTGTCCACTTTTATTTCACTTCTGTATATGATGTGAGGTATAGGCCCATCTTAATTCTTTTAATGTGGATATTCGGTTTTCCCAGCATGATTTGTTGAAAAGACTGTTCTTTCTCCATTTCATGTACTTGACACCCTTGTTGAAAATCAATTAGCCATCGATGTGTGAGGCTATTTCTGGACTTTCAGTTCTATTCCATGGGTTTATATTCTGTCCTTATGCCGGTACCACACTGTTTTGATTACTATAGCTTTGTAGGAAGTTTTGAAATCAGGGAATGTGGATCCTCCAACCTTGTTCTTCTTTTTCTTTTGAGCTATTCAGGGCCGCTTGCAATTCCACATGAATTTGAGAATTGATTTTTCCATTTCTGAAAATAGACTGCAGGAATTTTGATAGAAATCACATTGAATCTGTAGATTGCTTTGAGTAGTATTGACACCTTAATGTTAACTCCTGCAATCCATGAACATGGGATGTCTTGCCATTTATTTAGTTCTTCTTTAATTTCTTTCAGTAGTGTTTTGTAGTTTTCAGCGTACAAGCCTTTCATGTCCTTGGTTAAATTTATTGCTAAATATTTGATTCTTTGAGATGCGATTGAAAATGGAATTGTTTTCTTAATGTTCTCTTCAAACTTTTCATTGCTAGTGTTAGAAACAGAATTGAATTTTGTGTGTTGATGTTGTATGCCACAACTTTGCTGAATTAGTTTATCATTTCTGGTGATTTTTCTGTGGATTCTTTTGGATTGTCTATATATAGGTTCATGTCTTCTGCAAATAGAGATAGTTTTATTTCTTCCTATCCAATTTGGTTACCTTCTGTTTCTTTTTCTTGCCTAATTGCTCTGGCTAGAACTTCTAGTACAATTATTAAATAGCAGTGGTAAAAGAGGGTATCCTTGTCTTGTTCTTCATCTTAGAGGGAAAGTTTCAGTCTTTCACCTTATTTTCCTGTATGTATATCAGTGTACACATCCATATGTGTATGCACACACACACATGCACAAAGTGATATATTAAAGAAAACTAATTCAATTTTATTTTGTAAGTATTTTTATTATAAAGGGCAGTGAAATCTGTTATGAAGAATTGACATATGTTTCTTGATTCCTAATCTTTCATATTACTGGGTTTTGATGAATAATTACTAAAGTTACTTTAAGGCTGTTTCAATGTTCTGTTGCCATTGAATTTTCTAATCCATGTATTTTTTCCCTCATTTTGGTTCCTTTTTTGTCCTATTAATAAAGAACAAAGTGATATCCCTTGTATACATATGTGGATTAGTGGAACTTTAGTAAAATAGGTAGTGAATTAAAACAATTACTCTCAGTAGTCTAGGCAAAAGCTTATACATCCAGTAGTAGTGGTGGAATTTTTTATGGAAGAGAGAGACATTCTTTTACATGCTCCCATTTTTGCCCACCTTTGCACATATTTAGGGGTGAAAAGAGCATTATGAATACAGGAAGTGATGGAAGTCAGTGACTGGATCATAGCAAGTAATGGAGAAAGTGGCAGCAGATAAGGTTGGAAAGCCTAGGCCTTGTATTCTGAGTGGATTGAGAAGTCAGTGAAAAGTTTTTAGCAGAGAAACAAATGGCTTTGGATGCTTTGGGGAGACTAGATGGGTGTAAGTAGATATGAGAAACCAGTTAGAAAGATATTACAGGCGTCTGAAGGAGTGATGATATAGTTTGTAATAGGATGGTGGCTGTAGAGTTAGAGTTTTGGGGCATATATTGAGTTCAGTCTTCATTTCTAAAACATAAGAATTGAATGACTCCATTCTTTTAAATATCTATGTTTCCAGGATAAAAAAAAAATTACTTGTAATCATTAAAGTGAAAATTAAAGACTATACCAGAATGATGTCTTTTTTTCTAAAATTTTTAAACAAAATTAGTTTATTTGAACTATAATTCAGAATCTAACTGGTATTATTATTATTTTATTTATTTATTTATTTTTTATAAAGAGGTACCCGGGATCAAACCCTGGACCTCATACATGGGAAGCAGGCACTCAGCCACTTGAGCTACATCCGCTCCCCATTGGTATTACACTTTTGAGAATAAGTAATATATGTGAAAGCTTGTTCAGTCTTTCCAAGTTGAAATTTTTTATTTTTCATGGTGGACTGGGTAAACTCTAACTCCCCATAATAGATTAACAAGTTCTTTAAGGAAATAAGAGTGTAAACAAAATTTTCAAGGGATATATTTAATGGTTTAAACATTTTAAGTTTAAAAACAAATGATTTCTAAGAACTCTTACATATTAATTGTATTTAGGAATATGGTGCTAAATATTATTTAATTTTATCTACCTTAGAGCAGATTAGCAAAATTTATAATTGTAGCACTGAATTGATATTAGATAATCCCAAAGTTTAAGTACATCTGGTTACCTACTGAAAATTATTAATATTTTAAAACTCACCATTCACAGTAAATCTCAGTAATGCTATGCTAATTTGTTTTCCTTCTCAGTTTTGTAAAAAAAAATACACATCTTTGTACATAAACACATGCACATACCCAAACCCAAACTCACACACACACGTGCACACAGATATGGAAAGGACTTGCTTCCTAAACCTTGATGTTTTCATCTGTGGTCATGCCAATACAGTGCTATACAAAATGGAACATGATTGGACTTCTTAGCCTCTGGCCAAAACCAGTCCTGACACCCTGTCCATCCTCTGAGTCATTGAGACACATGGCCCAGAGGGAAGATAGTGGCGATTCCCTGGGCTTTGGCTTTTCCTTAGCACTAATGGGGTCTGGTGGAAATTCTATGACCTCTGTTTTCTTTTCCTTTCAAGATTGCTAATAGCAGTAGCATCAGGAAAGCAACATCAGTGAAAATGCCCAGTCCCACCTTACTCCAGGGCTGAGCTTTCAGGAACACGCCTTATGTATTCGTACTGCACTCAAGGTGATAGTTGTCTAGGTTGCAGCCAGATAACTGGGCAAATCCAAACTAAATGGCATGGAAAAAGCAGCAGCTATTTTATCAACTTTAAATAAGGGCAGAGAAAGGGCCTATGGTTACAGGTACTGCCAGGATGTCCTGAAATTCTGGCATTAAGGTTGTTCTGTCTTTTGGTGTCAAATACAAATCTACCTTTACTTTGCTGCAGAATTGCAGACAGCCACACAATGGAAGGGTCTGAAGAGGAAAGGAAATGAACCTCTCTAGGTTTAGAAAAGTCTGAACATCTTCATACACACTGTATAGGGGCCCCATGGACTAGGACACTGTGAAGGGAGGAGATTCTGGACAGTGGGATTGGGTTGGGGCTTCTGCAACCCTAGAATGGAGGAGCAGTGAAACCTCCCCTTTGGTAAAGAGATGCCTGTGGAAAAAAGGCTGGTTGCTCCTCTGTGCTTTTCTGCTTCAGAAGACTCAGTGGGCTGAGAACTCTATTTCTTTGCTGGAGGCAGTGTCCCTTGGGCCCTCTGCAGCAAGCCCCCACCAAGGGAACTTGCTGTCCTGGAATATGGGGAGGAGGGACCCCAGATGGGCCTGATTGCTTGGTGGAAGAGCTCTGGCGCCTGCTTTGCCAAGCCCTGGAATTCAGCCAGCCTCATCCAGCTCTTCTGCTCACCCATAAAAAGCTAGAGGTAGTAACTCCAGAGAGGTAAGCATTGCCTTAATCTGTGCAGGTTCAGGTCCCTGTGACTGAGGCGGAAGCAGGAAAAAAAAAAAAACCTGTTCATCTGTCAAAGCCTAGAATTTGTCTCTTCTCAAAACCCTTGTCCATGAGATCAAGAAAGCCAAGACCATAGCATACTGGGTGGTTGGCCAGGAGAGTAAGAGCCCCTGTACTTAATTTGCTTTAATGTTCTCAGTGCAAAACCCTAGCCTGTCTGCATCCAATGCAATCCTTGGGCCCAAAAGTCATATGCTTTATTTTTTGGCTAGACAGGAGATTCTTTATTTTGACTTAACTAAAAGCTATTTAAAAAAAAAAAAAAATTTTACTACTAGAGTCACTAATATGACAGGTAAGCGATTTTTAAAATAATTTATTTAAACAGACCCAAGTAATTTATTGAGAGTTTTAAATAGAGTTCTTTTGAAGGGTTGTACATATGATAAGCCTTCACATTGTTTGTGTGGTGTCACTGAGGATTAGACAAACTATCCTAATAAAAACAGTTATTTTCTTGGAAGGCAATATGAGAAAACACTTACCATGTACCTTTTATTCAGGAATCAAAAGATGAACAGTGGAAACGAGCTATGGATTATTTAAATGTTGTCAATGAACTCAACTACATGACTCAGATTGTTATCATGCTTTATGAGGATCCTAACAAGGTAACAGAGTTCTTGGTTTTACATTTGTTACCAGAGATAAAGAAATAGCTCAAAGTTCCATGTTTTTTAAATGTTCTGTTATATCTTTTAGGATCTTTCCTCAGAGGAACGCTTTCATGTTGAATTACACTTTAGTCCAGGAGCCAAAGGATGTGAAGAAGATAAAAATTTACCATCTGGCTATGGATATAGACCAGCTTCCAGGGAGGTAATGTAAATGAAATTCTCGGTGCTTAGTTACTAAAGCTCTATATTGTCGTAAGAATTTTATAAGCATTTTCTGTTATATGCTGTATAGTATATTTACTATAAATATAATTTACCTCAACTACTAAATAGAAATGGTTTAAAATTTTAAAAGTTTGATTCTTATATATAGCATCTTTGTACATATTAGAATGCTTATGAAATTTATCATTTAGTATGTTTTAGATTTTAAGCCCATTGTTTATAATGGATGACTATAGTTTTTGTTCTGTTTTGTTTTTGTTTTACTTGTGGATTGTTACATGCTAAACACCTTACTAAACACTTGGCATGAATTATTGCATTATAATCCTTACAATAACCTTGTGAAATTAGGTATGCACTCCTTTTTAAAACTTTTTAACTAATTTAAAATATATATTAATAAGTTCCTAAATTGTAAGTGTATAGCTTAAAGAAATATCACAGAATGAATACAATTGTAAAACAACCATCCAGGTCATAGAACATTGTCATTGTTCCACAAACCTCAATTGTGCCCCTTCCCAATTACCACCTCCTATCTTCTCCCCAAAGATGCCTACTGCAGTCATAACTTCTAGCACCATAGGTTAATTTTGCCTATTTTTAAAAATATGAAAGAAATCACAAAATTTTTTTCTTTTTTTTAGTGGTAAATGGATTTGACTTCTTTCATTCATTATGTTCGAGAGATTCATCCATTCTATTTCCTCATGAAGGATTCCATTAAACAAATACAGCACAACGTGTTTATCCATTCTACTTTGAAATTTTGAATTGTTTCCAATTTGGAGCTCTTATACGGGTCTTTTGTTGACCATATAGTTACATATGTACATATCTCTTTTGGGTATACATCTAGGAATAAAATGGTTAAGTCATAGGGTATACATACATTTAGCTTTAGAAAATACTGCCAAATAGTTTTCCATATCCTTGACAGTACTTGGTATGGTCATTCGTTTTAATTTTAGCCATTTGGGGAGGTAGGTAGTTACATCTCATTGTGGTTTAAATTTGCATTCTCCTCATGACCAATAAGGATTAGCACTTTCTTATACGTTTATTGGCCATTTAGATATAATATTTTATAAATTGTCAGTTCAAATCTTTTGCCCATTAAAAATTTTTTCTTGTCTATCTTTTATTGATTTCTAGGAGTTCTTTATAAATTCTAGATTCAGTTTCTTTGTCATTTGTTTTAAAAGAATCTTTTTTTCTATACTTTTCATTCTTTTAATGATATTTTTTAATCAATTTTTGGTTAATAGAAAAGTTAATGATCAATGTTCATACAGTCCAAATCATTAATCTTTTCCTTTCTGGTTAGTGCTTTTGTTGTAATGTTTAAAAAATCTTTGCCCATCAAGGTCATGAAGATATTCTTCTTTAACATCTTTTAAAAGTTTTCCTGTTTATATTTGCATTCCAGATTTTGATCTGCAAGCCTTGCCTTTCATATTTAGATAAACAAACCCCTTTGAAAGAATTTTTTTGCATGAAGCATCAGAGTGTTTTTTTTTTGTTTGTTTTTTGTTTTTTTTTGTCTAATGGATATACAGTGAGCCTACACCAATTATTGAAAAGACTGTACTTTCTCCATAGCACTGCAACGTCAATTCTGTCTTATCAAGTGTCCTTGTATGCATGAATCTGTTTCTATAATCTCTATTCAGTTCCATTGTTCTTTTAACCTGTCTTTGCCCCAGTATCTTACTGCCTTAATTACTGTAGTTTTTTAAAAAACTTGATATCCAGTAGAGTAAGTCCTCCTATTTTGTTGTATTTTAAGATTTTCTTGCCTGTGTTTGGCCCTTTTTATTTCCATATAGCTTTTAGAATCAGTCTCACAATAAAACATGTTGGGATTTTAATAGGAATGGCATTGTTTCCGTAGATTATTTTGGGGGAGAATTGACATCTTTATAATATTGTCTTACAATCTGTAAACATCATATATTCCTCCATTTATTTAGAACTTCTTTAATTTATCTCAACAGTGTTTTCCGGTATGGAGATCTTGCACATCTTTGTTATGTTTATCCCTAAGCATTTGATCTTCTTTTTGGTGCTGTCATAAATTGTATCAATTTTATTTCTAATTTTTTGCTGTATATTGAAATATAATAGGTTTATATAAAACATGTATTCAGTGCTAAGTTCACTTATTTATCTTAGTAATTAGTAATAATGACAATTTTATTTCTTCCTTTCCTATCCTTAGGGCTTGTATGTATTTTTTCATGCTTTATTTCACTGGCTAAGATCAGTACAGTGTTGAATAGAAGTGGTGATACTACACAGCCTTGTTTATTTCCAAACTCAGGGTTAAAGCTTTCAACATTTACTGTTAATCATGATGTTTGTTGCAGTTTTTTAAAATTTTTTATTGTTTTATTTTTAGAAGAAGGAGGATTAGACCCCTTTATCACATTAGGAAAATCCCTTTCTTTTTCTGGTTTGCTAAGAGGTTTTATCATGGTTAGATATTGAATATTATCAAATGATTATTTTATATCTCTTAAATGATCATATGATTTCTTGCCTTCATTCTGTTAACATAATGAATTACACTGATTTTTCTGACATTCTACCACTCTTTCATTTCTAGAATAAATCTAACTCGAATGTGTTCTGTTCTTTTTTTATAAAAAATAGGTTTCAGTTTGCTAATATTGTCTTTGGGAATTTTGCATCTATGTTCATGAGTAAGATTACCCCCAGTTTTCCATTTTGAAATGTCTTTGTCTAGTTCTGGCATGAGGGTTAGTTGCTCTCATAATGTGTTGAAGTGTTACTTATTTTTGTAGTCTATGTAAGATTTTTATATAAGATTAGTGTTATTTCGTCCTTAAATATTTGTTAAAATTCATTGTTAGAAGTTATTCTGAATGTAGAGTTTTCTTTGTTGGAATATTTTAAATTATAGATTCTGTTTCTTTAATTGAAGTAGTACTATTCAGATCGTTAAATAAATTTTCAAATTTAGAATATACAGTTTGTTCATAATCTTTTAATTGTAGATAGGATCTGTAATAATCTTTTTTCCCTAAACATAACTTTTTTGTGTTCCTTTCTTCATGGTTTCTTGATGAGTCTTGGCAAATAATTATGATTTATTAGTCTTTTCAAAGAACCATTACATCACCTTGTTGAATCTCTCTATTGTGTATTTGTTTTCTATTTTGTTAATCTTTGATCTTATCTTTACTATTTTCTTCTGTTTTCCTTGTATTTATTTTGTTGTTTTGCTGCTAACTTCTTTAGGTGAATGATTTTCATGTTTTTGTGATATTTAGATTTGGAGCTACAAATTTCCCTCTAAGCATGGTGTTAGTGCATTACACATTTGTTTTATTGTCATACAGTTCAAAATAACTTATAATTTATAATGCGATGTCTTCTTTGATATATGGGTTTAGGAATTTATTCCCTAATTTTTAAACATGAAGAAATTTTCCAGTTAGGCTTTTGTTACTGACTTCTAGCTTGATTCCTCCTTAGGCATAGAATGTACTTGTGTGATTTCATTTCTTTGAAGTGTATTGGGAACTGCCTTATGGGCCTGCATATAGTTAGTTTTTTATAAATGCCACATGTGCACTTAAAAAGAATGTATATTCTGTGTTTTTTTAGTACAAGCGTTTATTACAAGTCAATTAGGTAAAGTTTGTTAATAGTGGTATTCAAATCTTTAGTATCCTTAAGAGATTTTTTGGTTTGCTTGCTCTGTCAGGTACTAGAAGTGATGTCTGAAAATATGCCACTGTGATTATGGATTTGACTATTTCTCTTTACAGTTTTGAGAATTTTTGCTTCATATTTTAAGGTTATGCATACAAATTTAGAATTGTTATATCTTCCTCAATACATCTTATCTCATTATAAAATGGTCCCTGTGTATGCCTAGAAAATGCATCTTGCCTTAGTCTACCTTGGTGTCTTAGCTACACCAGCTTTCTTTTGGTTTAGCATGTATGTGTTATGTCTTTTTTCATTATTTTACTTTTTCAAACTTTCTGTATCCTTATATTTATAGTATGTGTCTTGTAAGCAACATATAGTTGGGTTTGTTTGTTTTTTTTTAATCTCTACGTATAACACTCTTGGCCTTTTATTTGGCATATTTATGTATTTAATGTAATTACTGATATATTTAGGTTTAAATGTATCACCTTATT
>JAQZBX010018670.1:0-34415 GCA_029593785.1 Cabassous unicinctus | reverse complement strand
TAGTTTTTTGGGGGATATATGTCTCAAATATTGCATGGGATATAGTTATACTAAAATTTATTTATTGTTTATCAGAAATTCAACTTTAACTGGGTGTCCTTTGTTTTTATTTGCTAAATTAAGCAATTTTATTGAAGTGACATTTGAGGAGAGACCTGATGGCTAAAGGAATGAACCTTATGACCGTCTGGGGCATATCATTCCAGGCAGGGGACACAGGAGTGGGGGCAGAATTCTTCACCTGTTCACGGTACAGCCAGGAGCCCAGCGTGCCAGGGACTGAGTGAGTTTGGAGGAGCATGGTAGGAGATCAGGCCAGGGGTACCAGATAAGTTAGACCATGGGAAAGGCTTCACGTTTATTCTGAAGGAAGTAGATCTTGAGCAAGGAATAGCATGCGCTGACTTTGTTTTAAAAGGATCACTCAGGGTGCTTGTGGAGAACAGTCTGCAGTGGGGCAAGGGTGGATGTGGTTGGGAGGAGCTCAGAGGACAGGGTGTGGATGGAGAAATAAATTAGAAGCTGTGAGTATGTAGATGCTATTTACATCCATAGGACCTTGTGAGTCAGCTCTGACTGGAGGAGGTTTAAGATGTCTGTAGTTCTATGAACCTGAGCCTTCATGAATTGGATCTGTAGGTCAGTTGTGGGCTAATGGCCTGGTTAGGCATAATTGTAAGTGCCTTATCCCTTTGTGCTCCTCTGCTGGTAATGGGCACACATCCTTCCTTCTGGCTCTGAGGGTGATGGGGCAGTGAGGAAGTAGTACAGCGACTTCAGAATGGTGCCTGCATTCCTAAATGTGTTGAAGTTTGTGGAACATGAGGCCATTATATGTCCCAACTGAGGTGTGTACTGGAATCCTTCCCCAGAGGGAGGGATGTTTAATCTGACTCCAGTGTTCTACTGAAAATCTCATTTTCCTCATCTATTCATACTCAGGCATGCTCTCCACACGCATGCAGGCACATGTGAATGTGCACATGATTACACATTTTTTTTTTCTCATTTTTCCACAGTACTTCTGGTGACATCTTTATTTTAATTATTTTTCTCATTACAAAGTCTGAACATATTTATGAAAGAAAACTTGGAAAATGCAGAAAAAGATTTTAAAAAGAAATGAAAAATGAACCAAATTAATTTGGTGTATATTGTTTCTCCTTTTTTGATTAGTATTTTTAAAATATATAAATGAAAATACACTGTTTACCTCTTATCATAAAATCATAAGCATTTTTGCATATTGAAAATTCTTTGTAACATAATTTTTACTGGCTGTATACTCTTAATATGGCTGACTCAAATTGTTGAACTTTTGGGTCGTCCCTCCCTCCCTCCTTCCCTCCTCCTTTTCTACCTCTCTCCCTCCTCACTTTGAAAATATTACAAATCATTTGCTATCCTGAGTGTATTGGGTCATTCTTGCCAAAATACCTGTAGGAAAAAACACACTCAGAAAAACTCCCTTTTCACCAACCACAATGCTAGAGACACCACTAAACATTTGTGTATCACATTATAATTTACAAGAGATTTCACAACCAGCATGCGGATTTTGTTGCTGCTCCCCTCAAATGCAAGGAGCATCCTGTCTTGCCTGGTGAGAGTGAGATGGGGAAGCTGTGGATCGGGAGGCGGGCTGCACAGTTCTTCAGAAGGCCGGGCGGAGCTGGCTCTTTTGACCTGTGTGCTCCAGGGGAGTTTTCCATCTGTCCAAATGTTAGCCTGGAACAAAACGCCTCCACACAGTGATGAAATCCCTAACAAATGTAGTGACAACACTGAACATAAGGCCTTAATTTTTTCCAATTGCTTGCATTTACAGTTAATTCAATTTGAATTATAAGTCACCTCCACACGAATGACTCATGCACTTATTACTATGAGCTTTGTTTTCTAAAATGTACGAAATGGCAATAAGTTGGTTTGCAAATTCAGCACAGACAAGGTAATATTGGGTGGGTTTCAAACTAGAAAAGTTATTTTGTATCATTGTACATCTTGTGTTCTAGATCTGGAGTTATCAGAGAAAATGGAGGTAGATTTTAAAAACACATTTGGACCACTGTCAACAGTGGCTATTGGAGGAGATAAAAATGCAAATTGGCAGAAGTGAAAAACAGTTTTTTTCTCTTCCAGGACATTTTCTAGCTGACAGCGTTTTCAAAGTCCAGACCTTTTGGGATCCAGAAGGGCAGATAGATTAGGCTGTGCAGGTTATAGCAAAAGTGAGGAAGTGGCTTCAAAAACGATTATTTTCACACTGTATAAAAGACTGGAGAGAAGCAGTAAGGAAAAGTCCAGAAAACAGCCATGTAAATAGATAATTGCTGAAATATTTGGATAATTTTGAGAATAAATGCAGGCTAACATTTTTGGACAGTGAAATCAGCTTTCCATAATAACTCTGTCTCCCAGCTAGTAATTTCCTTGTTCTCCCCAATTTATTTCACTTCTCTATAGCTGGTGAATTCCTGTGTTCTGTACCTCGAATAAACAGGCTCGCCAGCTACCAAGTTATTTTGTGCAACTCTTGTTTTGCCCTCTGCTTTCATGTGCATAGCTGGTCCTCACCATGCTGCCAGGGCGCTCTGGAACCCTGAAAGGGCTTTGGGCTTTCTGGTGACTTTCCCCATGGGGCCGCAGGGGTGCACAACAACCCACCAGTTCATGTAAATTTGGACCCAGGTCCAGAGTAACTCTAGAGTTATGCAACTTTTAACAGTCTTAAGCTCCTAGTAAGCAGAGGTGGAGAGGTGAGGTGCTGGGGAGAGGGCAAAAGCAAACCCATACCCAGGCTATCTCTGCTAGGGAGCTTTATAGCTAAACTAGTTGCAGCCAAGGTTGGACTGCCCTAGACGGCACTGAGTTATTTTAAGTACCTTTGGATTTTGGCATTTTTTTCCTGGCCAAAGGAGAGGCGTATCAGTGACTTCTGAAAACTCTGTTTAGTGACCAGGCATAATAGAAAATTTTCGTGCTCTTGACTTTGATCACAGCTAGTTTTTGTCTGGAAAGTTTAGAATGGGTGTTTTAGAGACAATTAGAAAGGACTAGATAATCACCAGGGAGTAAAGTAGGTTTTATCTTGTTTTCCTCTCATCCTTTCCTGATGGATTTTTCTCAGATTTAACCTACTAACATAAGATCATGTACCTCTAATGATGAAAGTACCATTTACATCTTGCTGAACATGCCAGAGCACAGAGTTTCATTCAAAAAGAAAACTGTGGAGTGTGTCACACAGGAATGAATGTGAAGTCCAAGATAGCATTTGGTTTGCATGTGTGGTGACTACTATACAAAAGAACTGGACCAGGCACTATGGAGGTATATAACATGCTAACAGAGGCACTCCCAATTCTGGAGGAGCTTAAGTGTAACTGGGGAAAGTCATTCATTTAGTTATTCAACACAAATTTGACGAGTCTCTCCTACGCACCAGGCACGCTGCAGGGTTGTCGGAGATAGTTTTGCATTAGAAAGACACAGTCCATGCCTGGACTATGAGGAAGACATCAAATACCTGAGGAAGATATTTAAATGAAATAAGCAAGTGAAAGTGAGTAAAATAGAGCACTATCTGATCATGATACTCCAGAAGGATAACTAAGGTGAATGAAAGGCCGATTGGGCCAGTTGGGAATGTGAGTTATCTAAGCTTCTGGCAGTGAATTTGCCGTCAAGCTTTTCAGGGATCAGTGTACATGAAAAAATAACCAGGAGGAGAGAAAGAATTCAAGATGGAAAGTATAGCAAGTGCAAAAAGAGTCAGCAAGTTGTTTCTCTTTAAAAGGTGGACCTGGTGAGTGGGTCTTTCACAATGGGATGATACTAAGAATGGCGCTAATGAACCAGGAAATTATATCGATAACTTCATGAAAGCTGGCTAGAGAGTCGAGATCTGAAGGAAACTACAACACAATCGCTAAGAGGGTGACTCGAGGAGGGCAGGCTGCAGGTGAAGAAAAGACAGATCTCACTCAATAGGTCACATTTTAGCAGGTAAAACTATAGATAATGGAAGTTTTGGTGACATCCAACTCTTCCCTTCAGTCAGACTGGTAATGATTATGATAAAGCTATGGACATCCCTGAACCCTTGCAAATTACAAAGACCAAAACACAGCTTATCTTACACAGGAGCTGTCAGGGTACCCAGCACTTTAGGGCACTTGGATGTTGTAATGTCTTAGATTTGGTGTGTCACTCAAGGTAACACTCTAATTAAATGAATAAAGGGGTAGATTGGACTTAAACACAGTAAGGGAGCCCCTCTGAAGGTAGATAACAATTCCCTGTGTTGGAAGAATTTTTTTTTCTCTTTATTCCTGATTCATGCTGTTGGTAGGGTCACACACAGGTATATCATCTTCTGCTGGAACAGTAGGGAGCATTTTGTGTTTTGTGATAAACGAATGCATCTTGCTAGATTTAGGATCCGATTGCCTCTGCCTTTATGCTGTCTTTCAACAAACAGCACTGAGCTGTGCACAGAGATGGAAGAAACAAACAAAAAAGCAAACAAGACCCCAGCTGTCTAGATGCTCAAAGTTAGAAGATGGAGGCTGCTCACATAACATTTCAGGAAAAGTTGGGTAACGTACTGGAGAGGCTAATTTGTAGCATTATCTTTTTTATTTCCTACATACCAAGGGGAGGAGTGGGGAGAAAATAGAAAAACAAACCTAAACCACCCTCCAAACTAAACAAGAATACTAAGGAATGCAAAGTTTTAAGTGAGTAGAGATTAGAATAGGGGAAAACAAGAGAGATTTAAAAAAAAAACAAAAAAACAAAAAACAAAGAATGAGAACAAATTCTAAAACCTGGAGAAAAAGAGGACCTTGGCAAAAGGAAAAAGGCTGGTGGTCTATCAGAAGGTAAAGGAAGAATTGTGAGGGGGAGAAGCACTGAGAATGGTTGCCATGCAGGTGCCCTTCTCTGACGGGTTTACAGCCCTGCCACCTTCAGCGCCATGCTGCTTTGCATCTGGGTCAGGGAGAATGCAACGTCTCCACTCCCGCTACAGTGACCAGAAGCTTTATTCTGCTGGCCATGCCTGCCCCTGCCCCCTCTTGGAATTAGAGGAATGCATCTGTTTGTGGGCTGGAGATTAGAGCTGAGGCTGGGGGACTACCAGGAAAGCTGTCTTTTTGGGTGGCCTCACAAGACATGCTTCAGACCCTAAGCTGATACTTCTAAACTTCCTTCTCTGATAATCTATAATTTTCTGTTTTTAGAACTACATTGTCAGCAGTGTCAGAGAGACCCTTCTTAAATGATTTAAGACCAGCAGTAATATCTCTTGTTTGGAAATTAAGCAACAGAATGGAATTTAAGGGGGCAAGCTAAGTGGAGACGTTTTAAATAAAAATATAGCCATGGTTATACTACCAAGTTAAGCCAAGTTATTTTTATTCCAGCACTTTAAAGTTGGTGTGTATGTGTGCATTTCAATTTGTATTTCAACTTTTTTTTTAATCTGAAAATTTTAAGTTTAGTTAAATTTTTAAAAAAGATTTTTCCTCACCATGCTCCACAATGCCCAATATACATGAACTATTTTATGAATTGTTGTTGGTCAAGTTTGAATATTTTTCATTTTATTTAGAGTATTTGTTTATTTATCCTTACTCCGCTTTTTCCGAAAAAGATTTGAAGTGGCTATTAGAAAGTCTAATTTAGGTATGGGTAAATGTTTTGAGATCAACATGGAAAAATTTAAATATACATGAACATGCTAACTTTCAAAATAGTCTAGATACTGTTGTGATACTGGAATGTGTTATATAGATTGGCCCAGTGAATAGAATCGATCATTCTAATTTTATCCAAATAATGTCTTGACATGCTTACTTGAAGTATTCCTTCTTCAGGATTTTCTGTTGCTTGCTTGTTTGTTGAATGTTGCTGTGATGTTGCTGTGCTGTGATGTCTCGCCCCGTCACCTGGAGGCAATGTCGCTGGAATCTCAGTTTGTGGGCAGTAGCTGACAGCAGCTTTGAGATGCTGAGCGTCTTTATTAAATAAAGGTTTTTTTCTTATTAGAAAAGTAATTGATGCTCATTACCAAAATTACAGAAAACACAGAAAAATATTTTAATTTCCATAAGCCCACCACCTAGATACAAACTCTGAAATTTATATATTTTTCTAAAAAATTATAAGTATGTTTGCATGTGTCACACTGAAAAAAATTATATCCTGCTTTTTTCACTTAGAAATTACCTAAACAAGTGCTAGTGTTATTAATAGTCTTTGTAATCACTATATTTAATATATTGCCCACCAAATGGACGAGTCAGAAATTTGCTTAACATTTAGCATGTGGATGGTTTATAGTTTTTCATTATTTTAGTGAACATTTTTAGACATTTCACTTAACATTTTGGAGCCATAGTTTTGAATTCTATATATTGGGAATTATTTCTCTTCCTACAGGATTATTGGGAGTAATGAATGAGGTAATATATGGTAAGTAGGTGGTACTTATTAAACATGGGCCCCATTTTCCTTACCTTGGGGCTTCATAGGGCTGTTTTAAGGCTTTGTGAGTTGATGTTTATAAGCATTTAACCCACTGATGTTGTTAGAATAATAACAAAGTTGTAAAAAGTTTTTACTTTTTACAAGATAGAGAGTCCTGTAAAGTTTAGTTTATAAGCAATTTTGTAAACTGAATTGTCTTTATGCTAATTTAGCAATGGTTCTGAAACCTGGCACCTGGGATGCTCTTATTTTCAAAACTTCTAATAAAAATTTTCAAGCATACCTAAAAGAAGACAGAAGTAGTGTAATAAATCCTCTTGTAACTGGCATCCATTTTGAATAATTATTATTTTTCCATTCTTGTTGCTCTGTTCTCTCTCTTTTTGCTTTCTGTTTCATTTTGTATTGTTTTTTGTTGTTGTTGTTTGACTGTTTTAAAGTATCCCAGATACCCACAAATAATTTAGTATCTATCTCTAAAATATAAGGATTTTTAAAAAAGCACTCAACATTATTAATGACAATTTCTTAATACCATCTGAGTTCCATTCTCCCTGATTTCACCCCAAATATTTTTTAAAGATTTATTTACTTCTCCCCTCCCCCTCTCATTGTCTGCTCTCTGTATCCATTCGCTGTGTGTTCTTCTGTGTCTATTTCTCTTCTCTTTAGGCGGCACTGGGAACCAATCCTGGGACCTTCCAGAGTGGGAGAGAGGTGCTCAATCTCTTGCGCCACCTAGGGTCTCTGGTCTGCTGCATCTCTCATTGTCTCTCCTCTGTGTCTCTTTTTGTTGTGTCATCTTGCTACACCAGCTCTCAGCATGGGCCAGCACTCCATGTGGGCCAGCTCACCACATAGGCCAGCTTGCCTTTCACCAGGAGGCCCTGGGAATCGAACCCTGGACCTTCTATATGGTAGACGAGAGCCCAATTGCTTGGGCCACATCTGCTTCCCACCCCAAATATTTTTTAATAGTTGGTGTGTTTGAATATCAACCAAAACAAGGTCTTTGCATAGCATTTTGTTGAAATATCTCCAGAGTCTCTTTTAATCGCTAACAGCTCAGTTTGGGAGGTTCTTAAAAATATGGATTCTTGGGTCTTACCTCTAACCTATTGAATCAGGTCCATCAGAGATGTAGTCTGATGGCTTGAATTTTATAAAAGCTCTAGTGATGATTCTGATGGACCAACAGGTTTGAGAATCTCTGTACAAAGGAAGATACTTATAATAAAACACCTTTGGAATGGATTTTTTCGTAAAAACTTTTTGAAATATAAATAATCACCCCTTAGTATATTTATTTTATAAATGTGAACCCTTTATTTGTTGGGTTTTCTCAAAGTGGGACTCCCTTCTTACATGGACGACGATGATGATTTATGGCTTCTTTCTATACCATTGTTTCTTTTTCTCCTGGTGACTGTCCCCTGTGAGTGCTTTTACTGCCTCCTCTGTTGAGTTCTTTATATTTAAATGCCTCAATCTGTTTGTATCATATCCATAGTTAATTGCCTTTTCTTTGCCGGAATGATTATTTTCTGATTATAGAGTATAATTGTTGTAGAAAACTGTGAAGATATAAGGAAGTATGAAGAAGAAAATAAAAATTACCTGTAATCTCCCTACTTAGAAGTAATCACAGTATTTTCACTGTATTTCATTTTAGTCATTTCCTATCAACTTTTTAAGAAACAAATTCTAAAATCCTATTACAAACATATTTGTATCTTTCTAAATGTAAAATATCATAGACATTTTTTAATGACTAAAGATTCCTTACTCTAAGTTTAATTGCTGCCTAGTATTCTAGCATTGTCTAATTTTGGTCATTTGACTTGTTTAATTTTTTCCCTGGTATGGATCATACCTTACTAGAATTCTTATAGCTCTTTTTGGTACATATCCATGACTATTCTCTTCATATACATTTTTATATTTCTCAATTTAAATGTTTACACATTTTAATTTTGCCTAACTTCCCTTCAGAAAGGTTGCATGAATTTACATTCCCCTGATTGGGTGAGAGAAGGTCTGTTTCCCTGATGCCTTGCCTACTCTGTGGCCTTTATTTTAAACCATTTCTGTGTCCTCCTCTCTCTCATATTAGTGGCTTTCTCTTTTTGTGGTATCAGGAGCTGGGGATTGAACCCTGGACCTCGTATGTGGGAAGTCGGCGCTCAACCACTGAGCCACATCGGCTTCCCTGAGTTGGTTTTATCGTTTGTTTTCCTTGTTGTTTGTTTTTGTTTTTCAGGAGGCACCAGGAACCAAACTTGGGACCTCCCATGTGGGAGGTGGGCGCTCAACTGCTTGAGCCACATCCGCTCCTATTAGTGGCTTTTAACATAAGACCTTAATAATGCTTTCTTATGCACATCACACCTGGTGATTTAGTTTTGGTTCTTTTGGCTCTTTGAGTGTTAGAAAACATCACCCTTTGGAGGTCTAGGAAGCCGTCTGTGGTTAGCTCAAAACCCTCAGCTCTCATTACAGGCATTAGGATCCTTGGAACCAAGTGGCTGGCCGCTTGATTTTTCCGTTCAGTTTTATCACTTTTAGGCACGGCATTGTAACAGAGATAAAAAAATGTCCTGGTTTTAGAGGTGGCTCAATTTCTATGGGTAGGCAAAATGATTCTAAAATAAATAAACTTTGTAAATTATCTTTAGTACTTGAAGGTCCAAGCTTGCAGAGATATTTTACAATTGGCTCTATTATTTTCATTTGTGCTGCACTTATACCAGTGCTGTCAATAGGCATTTGATCTCTCCTCCCATGCAAACTCTTATACCACTCCAATAATACTTGAAACTTTAGGCTCATTTGTTACAGACCTTTAGATGTGCCCCTGATTTCTGATTTGGCTTCTCTGACTGCTTTTAATCCACTCTCCCATCTTAGGTGGGGTATCTATGAGCTATTATTACAGCGTGACTGAAAAAGGAAGAATGTGGAAAAGAAAGGGAGAGATAGTGGAGAGTGATTCACAGGTCTGGGTGGGGAAAGAGAGAGTTGGCATATTTGAGATTTATTTATTCTTTTTATTTATTTCTCCCCACCCCCTTGTTGTTTGCACTTGCTGTATCTGTTCATCTTGTTTCTTTAGGAGGCATCAGGAACTGAACCCAGGACCTCTGATGTAGGAGGGAGGCACTTAATTGCTTGAGCCACCTCCGTTCCCTTGGCATATTTGAATATTTTGAAAAACTGGAGAAAAATTTGGTTTGGAGTGAATTGCAGCCTGTAAACAAAACTCACAAGAATTTCACAAGCAAGGGCAAGTTTCATCCTGGTCCAGGCCAGGCTAACCTTAGAGGCTGACCTGCCAGGCCGGGAGGCAGGTATTAAAGGCAAGTTGGGCTGTGCATCTCTGTTTTGCACTGCAATTGCCCTGCAACAGAGTGGCCACACCAACATTCTTTGCTTTTGTGACCATTAATGCAGCACAACAGGAAGAGCCAATCTGGTGGTTTTTTAAATAAATTCAGTGTAGATGACAAGAAGAATAATTCAGATTCCAGTGTAAAGCATTTATCTAAATTGTCTACTTTAGCCACTCTTATAGGTAGAATTAATGTTGTTAAATTTCAGTTTACTTTTTGCTGTTCAGATACACTTCACATGGTGCTTTGTTTTGAAATATTTCGATTTATTTTTATGGCACAGACACAGGTAGTGTGGTTCTCAAAGACTATGGCAAAAATATTACTCCATCAGTAAATGTATCTCTCCAGATCTGCTCTTTAAGACAATAGCTCAACTTAGGGCTGGCATTAAATACAATTTGCAGATACTGTGTCTAATTCAGAAACTTTGCAGTTTTTGGCAATCAAACTGCTTGATTTAGGTGGAACAGGGATCAGGGATTAAAACAGCTCTATCTGGGAGGAAAGTAGACAAGTTTGACAGCAGTGAAAACCAAGACACTGCTGCATCCTGAAAATTAATGGTTAAGACCAGAGAAGTCTGGAAAGTTAGACAATTCTGTCATTTATTAATTTATTGGCCTATGCAACATGTTTTACTTTAGAAGACTAATCTATGACCTCTGAAAGGATATGTCTTCAAGCTCTGTAAGTTTTTTTTTTTTTAATCAAAAAAAAGTTTCCTAAAAGATAAAAATAAAATAAGGATGGAAAGGGCCTGTATTGTTGCATCCAACTTTGTGAAAAAGATTTTCCTCCCCCCAATCTGTACTTTATACATCCCAAAGGTTTAAATGCCTGGCTCTCATCATTATAAATATTTCCATGGAGACTGAATATGGGCAACCTATAGAACAATTTTGTTTTGGAACTTAGTGTTGCATTTCCCTGAAAACTCTCTTGGTGTCTGCTCAATTAGTACAGTGCACACACTCACCAAGAAGCAAAATAACAGAGCACAGAGCCCAGGGACTCTTTAGCTGTGGATGCTCTTTGCACTGCTTACCCGGCTGGGTTTGTAGTACATTTTAAGTCTTGGTGACTCATAGTCTTATTTGTTTTGTTGCCTCATTTAAATTGTGGTATCATAAATCACTCCATTTTTTAATAATTTGAGTAGCAAACACCCCAAAGCATTAAAGTTAAACAATGTTAATGGGAATTTACTTTGGATGCCATTGTTTTAATATGACAAATTGCCATGCAGCAAGCTGCGTAGCACAGTTTATTTATGCAGACATAATTAGGCCTTTGAAATGAAATATACAGTGAACCATTTGCCAGAAATTCAACGTCTACTTGACATGGCCCCTCCTTCAAGTCTACTCCTCATTTGTGCTTGATAGGTTCAAGGCAAAATGTAAGCTAGATAAATACTCTTTGTTGGGGGGAATTGTCATTAGGATTAAGGAAGAAGTTACTTTGCTATCAGAGGGAACATTCTCTCATCTATTTCTTTGGCCTTTTTTTGTGTGACTTTAGCAGCAGAGACTTGAAAGTTAAAAAAAAATTGTTTTTTTGGTTTCAGACATCAGAAGAAGAGGGAGTTTCCCAAAATGGTCTCAGTAGAGAGAGAGGGAGTTTCATCTTCTGAGGAGACACAGCCCGGATGTGCATGTTCTAGAGAGAAACTGTGGAATGCCCTTTCTTGGAGATCCTTGAGAACAGCATAAATATGCTCATTTTCAGCACTTTGGCAGGACTACATAGTAACTTGCCCCTGTTCCTGTATATTTACTCTCTTGTGCTTATGTGTGTGGGAGGAGGAAGAGGAGACCCAGAAGTTCATCTATGGCTGGACAGCTATTACTTCAAGGTGTTAGTTACTTATATTTTAACAACTAGGAAATAGGGACCAAGTCATCACAGCAGACAAGCTCTGGGAATAAGGAATCTCTCGTATTCTTTGCAAGGAATTTTCACAAATACATTTCAGCTTCTCACTCTTGTTCACGCATAACTAGGCCTAATCTTCCTCATTTATTTGAGAAGCTATATGGTGGCATCAGTGAAGGCAGGCAGAGGGCCAGATGCTGCCTCTAGGACTTCATGAGTTATGTCAAACTTGTGACAATCATTATGTCTCTTTTGCTTAGTGTGCAGTGTTAAAGGAGCTGGGTAGTTGCTTGAAAATCAGAAAACAGGTAGCTCTTGACCCTAATTGATCATGATTTTTCTGGTGAAGTCTTGAATATAGCATCTCCATAGAGATGGAGGAAGGGACACCTGGCAGGGACCGGTGGACCAGTCATATTTGGGATAAGCATTTTTTTCTGGTCCCAGCTAATTAGTTATGGAAATGGTCTCATGCCAGCCACCACCATACCTGGTTCTGACACTGCTCTGAGAACCAGCCTAGTTCTTTTAAAAATGTTATCAGTTCCTTGGATTGCATTGTGACCAAGTTTTGTCTTTTTAAGCAAGATATATCTCCTAGACAACAGGTGGCACATATTCCTACATTGAGAAAATCAGACAATTGAGGCAGAAGGAAGAAGTCAAGAGGTTTGGGAAGAAGTTCTCCTTTCTGATCCTTTGAATAGTAAGTTCCAGAGTAAGAGATCAGATCTCTATATCCAACATCATTGAGAGGAGTGAATGGAGAAATTACTACTTATTTTGGAATTTAAAAAATTAAAGCATTGCTAGTTTTGAGATGTCATCCTTTTCAAGGTTGTTATTAACTTTTAAATCTTTGCCTGGCAAGATCTATGGATTTAAATAAAGCAAAGGATTTTGATCATAAAACATAGCTTTCAGAGAAATGCTGTTCTATGAGCTCTCTCATAGTGAAGGGTAAGAAGGAAGAAAAGGGATAATATGTTAATATGAAGCCATCATTAACAGATAGCATCTTCAAATTCTAAATGTAGTAAGAATCTCCTGGGGTGCTCAAGTTTCCTGCCTTAAACCCACTGAATCAAAGTGTTTTGGGAATGAAATCTGGAACTGCATTTTAAAGAAGCACAGCAAAGTTGGAGGACATTAAATAAAGGTTGTTGTGTGATCTTTCCAAGCATCCTTTTTCCTTCCAGTGTTACACAAGAAAGAACATTTATGCAAAAGGAGCTGTGTGGGATAATATAACTAATAAGGTTTTATCAATCATGCAGCCCGGGTTAAATCTTGACTCTACTTTGTGTGACTTTGGGCAAGTCACTTCTAACTTTTCTTAGCTTCAGTTTTTTCATGTGTAAAATGGGTAATACTAATATCACCTAACATTGTTATAAAAATTAAATTAAACTAAGCTATATCAATTTCATAGCACACTGCTTGTTACAGTAGGTTCTTTGTATTTCCTTTCATTTATTGCATGAAAAATCTAGATTATGAAGTTCTGTTCCACTTAAGATCTAAGCCAGAGAGAATCAGAAAATCCAGTATATCAAACCTAAGCAGTTCCTGTTTATAAAAACAGCATCTGAACTCCTTCCCTCCCTTCCTTCCATCTCTCCATCCTTCTTCCCTTTCTTCCTCCATTCTTCCTGTTTTTTTCTCTTTCTCTTTCTTGATAGTAATTAACCCTGAAGCATGCCTTGAAGAATCAGGAAATTCTTGGGGGATAACTAATTTCTTAATACATGCAGCAGGGCATGCATGCTTTTGGATTATCAAGCACAACAGATCTCTTTTTGTGGTGACCTTATTTGAATTGTCATTTATTTAGGGATTTAAAAACTATTAAGTCCATATGTTCCATTAAAGTGTATTAAGAAAGTAAAGGTTGCATTTGAGCCAAATGATAGTCAATAAGTAGTTTACTCATTCTCTCAAGAGCTGGTCTGAGAATTTGGTATAGCTACCATTCTGCCTGCGTTTTTTTTTTTTTCCTTAATAGCATACAATATTCCTAGCTACTATACTGTTTCCATTATGTTAAAAATGTCATTAGTAATCTTAACAATAATTACCATGTGCCAGGTATTGTCTGCTGATATGGTCCACTTTAATTCTTGAAGGAGGGAGGTTTTTTTTTTTAAACAATTTATTGAAGTATATCATTCATACATGAACATACATAAACTTATAAGTGTTTATTTAGTAAACATCGTGAATCTACAAAACAAACATGCATAACATCGTACAGGGCTCCCACACATCCCCCCCTCCCCACAAACACCCTGCATTGTTGTGAAACATTTGTTAACAAATCATGAAAGAGCATCGTCAAAGTATTGCTACCTATAGTCCGTATCTTTCTCCCCTATACATTTTATTTAAGGATTTATTAATTTACTTTTATCCATTTTTACACCCCCCTCCCTGTTTTTGCTGTTTCTTTGTCCATTCACTGGGCTACTCTGTGTCCGTTTCCTTCCCTCTCTTCTCATCCTTCTCTTCCTGTCTTCACTGGGATTTGATCCTCGGAACCTCCAATGTGGGAGAGAGGCTTCCTACTGCCTGCACCGCCTTGGTTTTTCAGTGCGTGTCGTCCTGGCTCTCCTTTGTGTCACTCTCCTGTTATGTCATCATCTTGCTGTGTGGCTCACAGGGCCTAGTGGTGCACCTGCACACGGGGCCTGGTGGCCCACGCGCCTTCTATATTTTTCTTTTTTTTAAAAATTTCCCAAGAGGTCCTGGGGTCCGAACCCAGGTCCCTCCATATGGGAGACGGACGCCCAACCACCAGAGCCACATCTGAACCCCTGCTATATCTTTTAAGGTTGACCAAAGATACCCAAAGTTACAGTCTTTTCCCGTACAGGATTTTCATATAATAAATCAGGCTTAGTTTTTCACCAGCATTCCAAAAATCAGACCTAGGGAGAAAAACTAGGTCTGGGGACATACGCATGGTTTCTAATATAGCAAATGTTTACCCTACCCTGATTTTCACAAAATCAGGACAGCGAGAATATTTGCATGAGGGAAGATTAATTATTCCCATTTTATAAATCAAAACTGAGGCCCTGAGAAGATATCATAACACCATGATGCATTGTAGTTATAAATTTAGTATCTGTCTTTCTAAGTAGACTGAATGAGGGCAACCTGAGGGCTAAGTCATGTCTGACTTGAATGTATCTCCTCCAGTTTTTGCTGAATGAACCATGACAATAAGAGTTATTTATTGATACTGAGTGCTTATGATGTGCCTGGTACAGTGCCAGATGTTTTGCATCTAGTCCAACCTGGGTTTGAATCAGCTCTGTCTCCTACTAGAAACATGTTCTTGGGAGGGTCCTCAGCTTTCTATACCTCAGATGACTCAGTGGCAAAATAGGGATAATAATAGTATCTTTTCCATAAGGAAGTTTGAGGATTAAATGAGTTAACACATATAAAGCACTTAGGACGGTGCCTGGCATTGTTGAATAGTTAAATATGAATTATTATTATTTCCAATAGAGGTGTGTCTGATCCCAAAACCTGTACCCATTTTATGACATTATCCTTCTTAATGTCATACTTAAAAAGATTTAAGTAGCGAGAGCAAATCTCCCGTCTATCACTAGAGCTAAAACCCTACATTGTGGTCTTTAAGAAGCTAAGAATCCCAGCCATTTGCACATGGGGTGCATAAATCTAGAGAAACACCTCAGGCCTTTCAAAATTAGAGTTATTGCTGTCTCAAACTTCATGTAAGCAGATAAACAAATTCCTCTGTCCAAGTAACAATGAGTTATGCATGTATGTGTGTGTGTCTTTTTCCTCTTCCTAACTTATCAAAGTCAGGGTTTCAAATCCTGGATGTTCTGTCATTACCTTCTAATGGGTTTCCTTGTTTAGTTTTTCACAAGAGCAGGTACATGGTTCCCATATCTCTTGTGAAGCCTTCTCAAAGTGTGTTGACAAGTCAGGAAGCTTTGAATATTTTAAAATGTATCAGTGCTTTGGGCTGAGTGGTTGGCTGAGACTCAAAGAAATGCGGCTAAAAACAATAGTTTCCAAGTATGATTTCTGACATGATAGAATGATAGTTGTACACAGATATAAGTTTTTGCAGATCTTTATCTCTTTGAGGATCTTGTCATTTCCTTAGCATCCTTATTTTAGAGGTTTTAATGATTTATTCAATTTTTTTTTCTCTCCCAGGTACATTAGCTATTTGTTAATTTTTTTTTTCATTTTCCCAGGAGGTAGATATTTTATGTTTACAGTTATTGACGTTGGTGTTATCTTTTTTTTTTTTAATTTGGTAGCTTCTTTTATTTTTATTTTTTGACTTTTTCAAATTTAATTTTTTTAGAGACCTAGATTATATAAACATTAATAAAAAATATAGGAAATTCCCACATGCTCCACTGTCCACATCTCCCACACTTTCCCACATTAACAATATCCCTCATTAGTGTGGTACATTCATTGCAATTGATGAACACATTTTGGAGTATTGCCACTAAGCATGGATTACAGTTTACATTGTAGTTTACACTCTCTCCTACCCAATTCTTTAGGTTATGGCAATGTATATAATGGCCTGTATCTGTCGTTGCAATGTCATTCACGACAATTCCCAAGTCTCCGAAATGTCCCCGTATTACACCTGTTTTTCCCTTTCCCTGCCCTCAGAACCTCCAGTGACCACTTCCTCCACATCAATGATATAATTTCTTCCATTGCTAGAATCACAAAGAGTGTATAGTAGAATACTAGTAAATCTACTTCAGTCCATAGTTCATTCCCCAATCCTGAGAATTCTGGGATGGTGATGTCCACTCCACCTCTAATTGAGAGGGGCCTGTGATCCCATGGGGCCAATGGATGGGACCTTCTTGCTTGCAGTTGTAGACTCTCTTGGCTTCTTGGTATGGTGGTTGTCCATCATCACCTCCTTGTTAATTGTCCTGGGTGAGTCCAGTGAACTGGAGAGTAGGTGTTGCAACTCCGTTGAGATTCAGGGTCCAGCTGGCACATGGACAGCCCAAAGATTTAAGTCTCTTGGACGTACACCTACCAACTCTAGTACTAATTATAGGTTCAAATAGAAGGACAGAAGAGCTGTGTGCAGGGAAACCACAACTGAGTCCAACTCTGTCACACTGGGGAGCATAAATGCCAGAGTAGGGCCCACTGGCAGGGCACCAAACTCCTGAGCTGTCTGCCCTGACTATAGTGTCTAGATGTCTCCAGAGCCCTCAGGAGCCCCACTATTTCGGGTAGTTTCTACTGTGGTAGTCAATGAGATCCTGCTGAGACGTGCATAAGCATAACCTCTGGCATGACCTCCCAACTCACTTTGAAGTCTCTTAGCCATATATACTCATACATATTATCTTTAACAAATATTATTTAGAAGACTTTTCTTTGACGTACAGGACAAATATTCTATAATTATCTCCCTAATAAAGGCCTCATAAGGAGAAGACACTTAACCAATGATACATGTTTTATGTTTTAGAAAGAAGATACAAAGTCAGTGACACCCAGTGGGAGACAGTGGTGAATGTGGAAATAAAAAGAAAAGAATGGCTAGATTGTAGAAATAGTGTTAAGTCATCTTTGTCATAATCTCCTTTTCTATTTAAAACCAAATATTCTTGTCATAGGTTATGCATTTGCCACACTAAGACACAGTAGTAGAAATCTCCTAAATTCTTCCTGTGCAAACATGCTTGTTTTTCTCACAACTGAGAGAAATAACCACCTTTGACAGTACTTTCAATCTTCACCTTTTGAGACTAAATCAGGGTGAAAGCATCCATCAGAGAAAGGGAAAAAAAAAATAGTTCTGGTAGCTTTTATTATACTCTCCTGAAGAAAAGAAAGAACAAAACAAAACCAAAAAATCCTTTTTCATTAAAAGTCAGAATTAGCATTGCAAATACAAGCCAGAACTTCAGAGCTGTCACTTTGGGTGAACCTTTTGATAAATTGGATCTTGATATTTACAGAATCTATTAAAATACAGCCAATAGCGTGTTTGTTTATATGTTGACAAGATGATATACACTCTGAAGGTCAGGGGTGATGTGAACTGTTATGGTGTTCTTGTCAAAGGCACTAAAAGAGGGGGGCTATTTAAATAGTTTTGATGGAATAATGGCTTCACCACAAGTGTGACAGCAAATACAAGGATCATCTTTAGGGAAAGAAAAAGTTCAATTGATTTGAAACAAAAATCTGTGATATTTATCAATCAAAAACAAAAACAAAAACAAAAAAAAACAGGAGGTTTCCTCTTCCTTCTGTAACATGTTAGAAAATCGACAGCTCAAATGGAAAAACAAATAGCAAAATTAAACAGAAAAGCAATAATTTAACTTCTTGGGTGGTTTATCAAATGCCACAATGAACTTTTCGTTCTGTTTTGTCACTTATTAATTATGTTCTTTTAATCAAACCAGTTAAGGATCAGTTTACAAACTTAAGGGTTATTTCTGTATAAATAGTTCCAACAACTCAAAGTCACTTTGTCCTTTTACCAGATATCTTTCTCTAATTGTCAACCAAGCTGTCAGCCAAGTTCTTTTTTTCTCTTGTAAAAACTCAAAATTTATCTGAAAAATAAATGTGGGTTTTACATAATACGTTTCCCAGCAGGATTTTACCACTGCATTTGTGTTCCTCATTCCCTTTTTCTTAGCAGTTGTGATGGCCTTAATAATTATTGGAGATGTTAGCTCAAAAATGTAACTCCAAAAAGAATGTGGATGCATTGAAAATCAGTTAAATTTTCTCATAGAAATCTTTATTTTATTACTTCAAATTAGCATCTAGAAGAAATGGAGTGAAAAATCTACATGTTAATTTCAAGGTAATAAGTTAAACTGACTTTAATGAAGAAGACTGATACAGTCTGTTAAAATAGGAATTGATATGAGCAGATAGACTTAAATGTTAGAGCCCCTCCATATATTTAGAAAACATTTTAATTTTTATGTGTTTTACATTGAGGTAGCACACACAGAAAACTAATTTATAAGCATGCTTGAATTTCTTTTTAAAAGGGACTGAACTTTTTCATTGTTAGTCACAAAATGGATTGATCAAATGAAATCAAGCCAGAATAACAGAAAACCACGACATTATTAACCTTATATTTCCACCAATCATTTTTAGTATAGGTGTTCTGCTAAACCATATGTGGTTTTAACTCCCTGGAATTAGTTCTTTGAGTACATTTTAATAAACTAGATCTTCTTAAGTTACTACTAAGCATGTGGACATGTGCTGTGGAGCATTATATAAGAGAGCATTTTAAGAAGCTAATCACATCACAATGCAGGGACATTTAACCTGCAGCAGTGGACAGCATTCACCTTCTGCAGTCAGTAAGGACAAACAGATCTTATAAAAATAATGCATAAAAAAAAGCAAAAGTATTTTTTTAAAAAACTTACCAATAACTGTACTCCTTAAGTAACTTAATTTTTTTGCTGAAAACAAATTATCTCTATGGTTGTCTTTAATTTAACAATCATGATCTTCCCAGAATTAGCCATCGTTAAACAGTTTGCACAGTCTGGAAACAATAGTGAGATAAAATATATGAAATATTTGAAACAATAAAGTCCTACACAAGTGCAAAGTGTTGTTATATGAACATGAACAAAACTGCCTTTGCTTATTTCTATTAAAATATTTTGCTCATCCTAGCAAATGCCTTAGAAATCAGCAATTCAGTTGTTAAAGTTTTAGTGGAAAATCTTTAAGGAAATGTAGGAATTGGAAAACACACCACGGTGAAAAAAAGAAAAAGAAAAAAAAAAAGCTAAGAATGTTCCCAGAAACAAAAATAAAGCAAAACAGAAAGGCATCACTGGCTGCAAGAGTGCAGGAGCGTCTCCACCGAGGTGGTTCCACTCTGTTCACAAAGTTCGAGGGCTGCAGTTAAGTTTCAAACGAAAAACCTGTGGATTTAATAAAACTTGAGGGTGTGCCTATTAATGGTTGATGTTGATAACGCAACATTACACCAAACTGCCTCCCAGTTCTCTCCTCCAGAGCCCCAGCAACTATATCCAGGCCATAAACTATTACTGAAGCTGATTAATCACCCCTGAGTGCTTTGAAATAAAACAAATGATTTAAGAATTAAAGTTTCTGTATCCCATTATCAAACTCATTAAGTCATCTCAGACTGCTGAATTTTGGATGAATTATTAAATTCCTAAGGATTTATTCATATACACTCCCCCTTCCCATATTTATCCATGATAGACAAATATTAAAATAACCAGACCAATCCATGTGTATAGCAGAGCTCAACTTAATTATTTTTAGAGTTTCATTAGTTTGTTTTGTTAACTGTCAAACTGCCTTGGGCTATTAACATTTTTTTTTTATTACTTTCTCACTAAGTGAAGGAAATTAAAGTATTAAAATTATATTTGTAGATGGTCTAAGATCTTACTGTAGAAATGAAACCTTCTTGATCCTCCAGCTCTCACCGTTCTGGTGGATGTGTGTGTGTTTTGCAGAGGCCTCTGAGAAATGAGAGTGACAAGGTTTCTTGTGAGACTTTTTGGGGGGAAAGATTTCAATTACAAGGTTATTTTTTCAGCTCCATCCCACTCTGAAGTCAGACCTTTATCTTCTTTTGGAAATCATTCTATTATGAGTTTTAAGACTGATCGTATGACTATAATGATAAATGTGTTCTTTGGCGTGTTTCTGAGTGTACCGTGGGCTACGTAAGCCTAAAGTGAACCACACCCCTTTTATTTTATTTCTGCCCAGACCGTTTTAATGTGTTTATAGGGTTCATGTTGGCTGAGAACAGCAGTGAGATATACGGCATTATTCACCCAGCACAGGAGACCCTTTTAAGAAGTAGATACCCAGGAGGCCAGTGAAAGCGTTTCTAATTGTTAGTATTGTTTGCTTTTGTAGAAAGAATCAAAATGTAAAAAGAAAAAAATAACCTAATTAGGGACTATGTAAGTAGCCAGTAAATTTAAGAGATTAATTAAAAAGATATTTTTGTACATTTGACTCTATTTTGGAGACTTTTTGCTGCAATTTTTCTTCTAATCTTGTTGGGAGGCAAGGTTGAGAATGTGATGTTATTTGTATTATTTTCTTTCATTTGCTTTTATTGCCAGAAAAGGTTTAATGTTGCTGATCTTATTTATGCTAAATTTAGGAAAAAGAAACATGCTGCAATGTACTACTTTTCAGTTTTCCAACTGCCATTCATCTTACGTATTATTCTTCGGTGTTGTCTCTTATTCCCGCCACTCCTCTCCTCAGGTGCTCCGAGTTCTGCCAGCAGTGTGTGCCTGGGAACCTTAGCAACTGAGAGACACCCTAAATTCGCAGTATGGCTTGGTGGCAAAGAGCCCACATTCTGTAGCCAGGCTGCTGGGGCCTCCATTCCCAGCTACATCTTTTCCTAACTGTAATCTTGTGCTTGTTACTTCTCTTCTCCATGCCTCCGTTTCCTCATCTGTGCAATAGGTTAATGGATGGTTGTGAGGGTTAAGTGAGAAAATAATGTGGTGCATCCTTGGCACAAGGTAAGCACTAGATACATGTTTGCCATCATTTGCCAACATGCTCATTTCCAGATCACTTGCATGTTTGTGTGCACACTATGTTGTGGAAAAAGGAACGCCGACTTGGGGGTCGAGAAACCCGAGATCTGGGTCTGGTTTGATTCACTGTGCAAGGTGACTGTGCAAATCACTCTAGGAGTCCTGGAGTCATCAAATTTCTGAATTTAGAAAGGACTTTTGAGATTTCGTTGTCATTTTACTTACAGTTGAACAAACCAGGCAATCCACAGAGCTAACATTATTTGCCCCAGTAAATAGCCATAGCTAGCTAGGGCAGAGCTGGTGTTGGAAGCAAACACGGTGTCCCAAGTGTAGCATGTTATTGTATTCAAAATAGTTTTAGGTAGTATACAGACATTTTAAAAATGTGTCTAGTACATCAACCCAAAATATTGTAAATATTATTGCTTAACGGGAGGCCAAATAACATGAACAAATTGATTTATATTATTGCTTAACATGAAGCTAAATAACATGAACAAATTGATTTAAAGTCATTTTGAGAATATTAAATTTGTAATGGTATGGGTAGTATAAAGATACAGGAAAAACTGTGAATGCTGTTGCTGAGCCATATATGAGAAATCCTGCCCACACCAGGTCCAGCCCCCTCCTTTTCAGATACTGGTAGAGACCCGTATTCTATGGTTATCTATATATATATTTTTTTCCATTCATTATTATGAATTCAAAGATAAGAAGCTTCTTAGGCCTAAGGAGTTTTTCCTACTCTAATAACTTAATTTTTAAAAAATAGGAGCATAAGTGAATATTGGTTAACATGTAACATACTGTTCTAGAATCCAAAATACAAAGGTTAGATCTTTTGAGGGAAGTGGTAGTTATTGGCAGCTGTACTGAGTGAAGTGTGAATGTATTATAGAGGGAAAAGACATAGGAAAAGCAAAATGTCAGGAATGGTTCGGATAGCAGGCTATCTTAAATCACAAGCATTGAACATTTGTCCGTTCACTTGCAGCAAAGATTAAGTGCCTCTGTCATCTCTTCTCGTTATTTATGTGTACACACAGGTAAACCCTACTCACAGAGTGTCTGTCTATCTATGTATCCATCCATCCATCCATCCATCCATCCATCTATCTATAATCTGTTTTTTAGAATTGCTTTTATAAATTGAGGTGAAATTCCCATAACACAAAATTAACCATTTTTAAAGTGAACAATTTAGTAGCAGTTAGTGCATTCATAATGTTGAGCAGCCGACACCTCTATCTACAAAGCATTTTCATCACCTCCAAATAAAAACCCATAGCCATTAAGCAGCTACTCCCCATTTGCTTCTTCCACCAGCTTCTGGCCACAACCAATTTGGTTTCTGTCTCTACAGATTTACCTATTCTGAATATTTCATATAAATGGAATCATAAAATATGTGGCCTTTTGTGTTGACTTCGTTCACATCTTTCACTGACTCCTTTCACCCAGCATAACCTTTTTGAGGTTCAGCCACATTGTAGCATGTATCAATACTTCATTCCTTTTTATGGCTGAATAATATTCCATTTTATGTATATATCATAATTTGTTTATCCATTCATCCATTCATGGATATTTAGCAACTTTATGTTTGGAATGTTATAAACAAATTGAATTGTTGCTATTCAAATCATATTTTAGGGCTTTGGGGAAGTTGAGTGCTTTAAGGAAACTAGTAAAGCTTTTTGTAAAGCAGAATCTCGTCTTTATCTCTTTTGTAAATATGGATTTTCTTAAAGCAAAGCTGATAGATACAATCAGAGATTTTCAAGATTTCAGCATATGAGATAACAAACGTTTGGTTTTGTTTCAGTAGTTTGTGTTTGCTGTTTGTTTTTGAAGGCAGGAAGGAAGCAGCTGGAAAGGTTCGCTGGTCTAGTGGACAGGAGTGTATGGGCCTTACTAATACTTGTTAAGCACTGTGCTTCCCCTACCTACCCTTAAGTGCCCTAGGTTATTTTTTAAATGAATGAAAACTCTAACCTTTCAGTTCTTTGACAAATATGAAAGAGGAGAAGGCACTTTTATCCCTCAAACTAGAGGTCTAGCCTGCCCTCAATGAGCTTTAAGGCATATGGAATCTTCTGGTGGATTCTGAAAGCCTGTCCTTGTTTAGGTGGTCTGTGGACTGATCTTCGCATGTGGACAATTCAGAAGTGCAAGTCATAGTTTATACATGATATTTATTGAAAGTTAGGCCATTGTCATATTAAATTAGCATCTAGTTTTATTTTTGTTTTTTGCTTTTTTTTTGTAATATTTTTGGTGTAGTTTGGCATGGTTAGCTCAAGAGAGAGGAAGATAAAGAGGATGTGGTCCATAGGATCTCTTGCCTTTCTTGAAAGGGTCTTGGGAGAATCATTTCCTTACTGGCATGTGCTGAACGGTCCTTAGGGGTCCAAGCTTCAGAATGTTCACCAGGGACCCTGGTGACTATTTCTCTATGGCTGCTGCACTTACTGTTTTAATTCCATTTACTGATTCAACCAGTGCTTAAAATGTGGGGACTTGGGGGGGCCTCAGGTTTATTACAGGTGCAGATTTAATTGAAAGAAGTGAGATCTTCTGGAATGGAGATGAAGTTGAACTAAGTAAGAGACAGGAGCACGATGGGTAGGCTGGATGATGGAGCAAGATGATCTGCAAAGGGTAGGGGAGGACTGGTGGCAAAAGGAAGCTGCAGGAATGATCTGTTTGATATAAAGATTTTAATAATTTGTTCACGAAATAATGCTGACACAATTGTAGTCTTTATTTCAAACTACAGTAAGCTCTGCATTTGATTTTTTTAAGGCACTATGTAATTGGTAGTCATAGTTTATGTCAAACCATTCTAAAAACATCCTAAGCACTACTACAGGCTCTTGGACTTCCTAAGTGACATCATAATTTCAGATCATAATTTTATCATAATTATTTTGATTTATGATAAGAATGGGTTAAATTCTAAAATATAAATAACATCTTTAATCTGAAATTATCTGTACTTGGCCAAATAAACTAGTCTGCACTTTCTTTCACAAAACATTTGGTCTCAATTGTAGTTTTCTTTCTTAAACTAAAAAAAAAAAAAAAAAAAAAAAAAAAAAAAGGTCGGAAAAAGTTCAAAATGACATGATGGAATATATATTTGTTTGGAAAAATGATCTGGTTATTGCCATGGCAGCTATATTAAATTTTTAAGGTTATGTGATATAGTTTTCATTATTAATACCATCTTTGAAATTTATTTACATGATGTAACAGCTCTGATGGTTACATTACATCCTTGAAAGCAAAAATGTACAAACTAGCCAAGATTTATGTAGCCTCTCAGCAAGACAAAATTATTCAATTTAAAGAAAAACAGATATTTGTTGGGTTTTAATTATGCCATTTAGAATTTGACATGTATTTAATTTATTGCCAAAAAATACACAGATGGTTTGCAGAAAAAAATACTTACCCTAATAAAAATGGCATATATCTTGGTAAAGCTATATATTTTTGCTTTCTAATGAAACTGTTACAAAGAAAAGGTCTGAGAGATAGGTTACAGAAATGAGACAAAATCTTTTTTAAGTCTTCACTCTGGTATGTGGAATTGTTATATGTATTTACTATTGCTAGGACTTTGCTTTGTAAATGACTTACTGACAAGAAAAGGCAAGTTGTTAATTCTTAAATAAATTATAATTGTTTCTAAAGTTGCTTATGGGCCTATTTTTCCATCACACATGCCCCTTCCCCTTTAAATTGAACCTTAGAGTCTATGTTAAAAAAAAAGATGAAGTCACATATTTTTTCAAGTTAATTCTGGTAGTTGTTACAAGGGTGATTATCAAAATGAAGTGGGTAGAAGAAAATGTAAATTATGTGAAACTTTTCATGCTTACACTTCCTTGGCTTTATAAATCCAATTTTGAGTAATTATATCCCAAGCTCAGATTCAGTCTATGAAAGAAATATAGCAAATTCTTATTCTTTTGAGGATATGGAAGTAATATTCTTCTTCCTTTAAAAAATATTATTTTAACATGAAGAGAAATACTGTATGATCCAGTAAGACAAATTTGAGTTGATTTGCAAATCTGTTTTCAAGTTTAAATTGCCTCTGTTCGTATTTTAAACATTATTGGTTATTGTGACATTTATGCTTTTAATACAAAACAATTGTGTAGAAGTTTTTCAGAATTTATGATTTGTGAAAGGCATTTGCAGTATTAAGATTTGGGGGGGCAGTCACTGAACTACAGATATAATTTTAATTTTTCTAGGAATTTCCTTTTATAGTTGTATATCAGGCACTGGTCTCAGCCCTTTATATGTCTTATTTCTCTTAACCTTTGCACATCCTATGGAGTTGTTTTTATTCTTTATTTACATGTGAGAAAATGAGCTTAGAGAGATTAAATAAATTGTCTAATTCAAGCAGAGACTTGATTCCTGCCCTGCCCTCTTCCACTAAATATACAACACCTGAATTTCTGTCATTTTCTTCTGTACCTAGTTTTACTTTAATTTTTCAGAAATGTTGAAGTACAAGGAAATTTGTTTTGGAAAGGAAAATCAAAACCCACCAGAAAAGGATAATGAAATGGTGCTACTTATTGAGTCCTTATAAAATGTGCCAGGCACGTGTTTGGATTATTTCCTTTCATCTTCACTGAAAGGCTTTGAAGTCAGCGTTAACATTTTCATTTTACACATGAGCTAAGTACTTTCTGAGATGACACAGCTCGCAATTGCTGAATCCAGGATTCAAACCCAGGCTGTCTGATTCTATTTCTCTACCACGTTCCTTTACAATTAAATCTAAGTGTATAGATTACATGTTTGTGCAATTGAATTCACTTTCAGTTGCATGGACTTTTAAAAAATATAACTTTTAAAGAGTTTATTCTTCAACAAGTTATACTCCACAGCTTGGAATGTACAAATTAAAATAAAATTTGCACAGGTCTAATAAAAATTTATTTCACCTAGGATTATGCTATCCTCCCAGGACCCCAACTTTTTGGGCATCGAAATATTTTTATACATACTCAAAATGGTTGCATTATGGTTTTTAATCTTCTGTGTTCCAGCAGCCAAGTACTTATATTTAATACACAATTACAAGGCCAACAATTCATGGAGTCACAGAAGTTGACTAGAGGATCCCTGAGATCATCTAATTGAATGTCCATGTTTTATATCTAAGGATAAAGAGAGTCAGGTTGAATGACTTACCTAAGACACAAATTTAATACTTCAAGACTCCAAATTAGAAACCAGGATTCCTAATTTGTAGCTTACCTATCAATTTTTTTTTTTTTTTTACCTATCAATTAATTAACTAGAAAACATAAGGGCATAAGCCAGAGAAAGATAAAACAGTGCCGTATATTTATAAAAACTTTACAGCTTTCAAAGCAAGTGGTTCTATTGGGTGGGCTGATTTAATGTGGTTACAACAAGTGGTAGCATCAGAGGGTTTGATCAAAACTGAAAGGGAAAACTTTGGGCGTATTAATAACCATTGACTCACTAAATCAGGCAGTCGGCAGTGCTAGATGTTCACAAAGCTGAAACATTGAAGCTGCCCAGTGTAACCTGGCCTACTCACGTGACCTCTAGACTAAAAATATTTATCTTTTAAAATGAACCAAATAAAGAACTCTATTCCAGTTTGCTTTTCTAATGGTCCAGAAAATGTGGTTAGAGATTTAAACAAAACCAATATATCAAAACACAGTTGCAATCAAATACAAAATGAAAGTACAGTCAAGAGAAGTTAGAAGGTCCTGGTCTCCTGCTCAGGAGAGAAAGAAATGAGAGTGAGACATAGCACTTCAGAGACCAAAGAAACCTATCAGTCTTTAAAGAGAACCTCCTGTCAGAAGTACACAAAACACCCCCAGAATTCTAGCTCATCCACAGATGTTCTCATCTCCATTTTTCCATTCAGTACTGATGTTCTCTCTTAATATGTGGGTCTTGGCATTCGTTTTTAGTGTGTGTCGGTCTGTAAATATACCCCTTTTGAGACATCTAATAAAAGCCATGTACCTTCTTTCCAGAAAATTACTCGTATGCACATATACCATTTTGTATAAGATTTCAAGGTATCTGCAGCCTTGCAGATAACAGTCCTCTATGGACGCTCTATAGTTTAAGTGACCACTTCCCATTCTTTCTTTTCAGTCCACAGATGCCTCCTATGGAAAAAGAGAATCTTGTCTTGTCTAAAAATTAGGAAGCATATGCTATATATAACATAGTGGTAATTAAGTGGTGGTTCTGTCTTTGGGGGCTGCATTGGTCATAACCTGTGCTAACCAAATGATTTGTAAACCTTGTGCCAAAGGCATTCAGGCCTGTCTTGGTTAAATTTCAGGGGAATCACACTCTGTGGACTGAAATGCCTATCCAGAAACAGGGCTGTCTTTCTATGGGAAATGCAGTATACCAACACTAGCTGTATACTTGCCAGCCTGCCGGCCCAACTGTGTGAAAGGAGCTTTATTAACAAACCCAAACCAGGACTCTTTAGAGGCCTGAGCCACTTCCATTTTTTTAAGGCTCTTGACATATTAAAAAATGAAAAAAGGACAACATGGGATTACAAAAACTGTGGTATACTTTAAATGTTTACCTTTAAAAACTTAATGCTTTTTTGTTTTTGCAGTGGCTCTCCCACCCCCCCACCCCCACCCCGAGATGGTGTCCTCATCTGCTTGTTGTTTTTTTGCTCATTGTTTTTTTGCTCATTGTCTGTCCACTGTCTGTTTGTTTTCTTTAGGAGGCACTGGGAACCAAATCTGGGACCTCTCGTGTGGGAGGCGGGCACTCAACTGCTTGAGCCACATCCTCTCCCTGCTCATTGTCTGCTTGTTGATTTGCTCATTGTCTTGCTTGTTGTTGTTGGGTTTTTTTTGCTTGTTGTTTTTGCTCATTGTCTGCTCCTTGTTTTTTCTCATCTGCTCATTGTTTTTGCTTGTTATCTGCCCGTTTTTGCTTGATGTCTGCTCATTGTCTGCTCATTGTTTGTTTTGTCTTCTTTAGGGGGCACAGAGAACCAAACCCAGGACCTCCCATTTGGGAGGTGGGCGCTCAACTTCTTGAGTCACATCCACTCCCAACTTAATGCTTTTAATACCAGAAACATATCATTGTTCATAAGTTAATTACAGGATTTATAAAAATGCTTATTTATGACTCATTTTAGGCAGTGTGGTCTTGGTTGTAGAACACAAGTTTAGAGTTGTGTGAAGAAGCCCTCCTTCTTTCAATCCTGTGACTGTATCTTTGTGATTGCATGTATAACCTCATTTGGAAATGACTTTAAAAGTTTGATTTGAGGGTCTTTATAAAAGTGGGGCTGAATGGCCCTGCTGGCACTGCCTGGAAAGTCCTCACAAAAAAAGATGCCTCTGTGGCCGTTGTAATAGAACCCCTTACCTTCTCCCCTGAGTTCCCTCTCTTCTTAGGGAGTGAGACACTCAGGAAAATGCAACCACACAATCAGTGGCCTCACCCTGGATTTTGACCAGGACCAAAATGGGATGTCTGTGCAGTAGAAGTATCCTGGGGATAGTCATCTGTCCTCTCCAGGATCACAACAGCCCTTTCTATGTCCTTCAGGTTCCTTTAAAGGGGCACAACCCTTTTCAAATCTCACTTAAAGATAAAGATAAGGAATAGCACTTTGACCTAAATTCACACTAAGGTATAAATGGCAGCTACCAAGAACCTGAAAAGAGGGAACACTAGGCCCAAAAGGGAGGGATTGAAGCATTAAGAAAGGTAGAAAAGGGGCCACCAAAAGGGAAAACTGAGGCTAGTAAAAGATCCTCCTCAGCATGGGACGGTTTTGGGAGGTAGAAAGGGTGTAGGGGCTGAGAATTTGAGAAAGGCAGTTATGTTTAAACTCTGTGTAGCCTCTGGTCCTACTATTGAAAAAGATCTCCATCCAACTGCTTTGTGGTGACCTCAATTGGCATTTTTTTAGAGGAGGTCTTAATTTTAGCCAAAGTGTTACAAGGCATGCTTTTTCCAGCAAAGTTATATCCCTTAAAATTCTCCTAATTGGATATTCAAGTCTGCCTTAGCTGTGTTGACCTACCCAGAGAGCAGAGAGACACAGCCCAACCGTTAGTGCTTGGGCACATAGAAGGCATGCTATCTGTAGTTGTTTGGAACTGTATGTTCCCCAGAAAAGCGTCTTCTTAAACCTCATCCATTCATTCCTATGAGTGTGGATCCAATGTAAGTAGGACCTTTTGATGAGGCTACTTCAGTTAAGATGTGACCCACCTCACTCAGGTTGGGTCTTAGTCCTCTTACTGAAGTCCTTTATAAACGGGATGAAAGCAGACAAACAGAGAGAAAGCCACAGAAGCAAGAAGCTGAAAACAGTGAAACCTGGAAGAGAAAGGAGAGACCAGCAAAGCTGCTCTGGGCCTTACCATATAGGCAGAGGAGCCAAGGATTGTCTGCAGCCAGTCTTTGGGGAGAAAACATTGCCCTGATGCCTTGATTTGGACATTTTTCTCAGCCTCAAAACTGTAAGCTAATAAATTCCCATTGTTAAAAGCCTACCTATTTTATGGTCTTGGCTTTCAAGGAGCCTAGCAAACTTAAGCACCATCCTTCCATCTGAATCTATCTGACCATCCATCCATCCATCCATCTATCCATGTACCCACTCATCCACCCATCTATTCATCCATCCATCCATCCATTGATCCATCTGCCCACTCATCCATTCATCCATCCATCCATCCATCCATCCATCCATCCATCCATCCATCCATCCTTCCATCCTTCCATCCTTTCATCCTTCCTATAAAAACTTATTGAATACCAGGCACTATCATGTACTAGGCAGTTAATTACTAGAGCTATGATAGCAAAGCCCTCATTGAGGGTATAGTCTGGCAGATTTTAATCAACAGTTTGTTTTCAAAGTCTAGAATTTGTTTAAATAACTAACTTTAACTCTCTCTTAAATCCTTGTATCTTCTTTTTGTGAAATTGTAATGGATTGCCCCATCCTAGATGCCAAATCTCCCAAGACAAGATGGAAAAAATCTACAGCTTGTGATGCCAGAATAAGTACCTTCTTCAAATGCCTTATAATTTATGTATATATCTGACCTATTGAACTGTAAGCAGGAACTGGATCTTAAGTTTTAATGCCTTGCACCAAGCACTGTGGATGGCATGTACCAGCTGCTTACTGTTTGTTGAATGAATGTTGTCTGGGGGGGTCCAAAGTCTAAATTGGAGGCTCATCATACTACTATCACCTTCTACTTGGTGTCTCATCACTTAGATTTTGATGGAGAGGAGACTTATGGGGGAAAAAAAGGGGTCTGTTCAGTTCTCTGTACAGCGGTGGAACCATTCATTCAAGAAAAGCAGAACAGAAAAGCCAAAATCTACCCCTGTCCCATTTCTCTTTTTATCCTCCTCCAAGATGCACTCAGAATTTCATTAAAGTTCCCTCTTAGCCCTTGGGATAGCAGCAACCTCGGGACCCTGCCTAATCTAGGCTGGTTGTGGCCCTCACACTCTCACTTTCTTGCTCTCCCTGAATCTGAGGGTTGGCTTCATCTTCTGCCCTTGTCCTATGATACGGGGGCAGGATGGTGTAAATTGGGAATTGAGTGCCTGCTTAGAACTGTCCCGACTTGACTTAGGAATGTCTCCTAAATTATTTAAGATCAGAAAATATGTTTTCTACCCTCAATAGATGGTCATTTCTCCCATAATAAAGTGTGTCTGACAATCACACTTTATTGGTGTGGTTAGGAAAAGAATGTCATAGACTTAGGAAAGCATAATAATTTAAAGAGTGACACATTTCAGCAAAGAAATAAAGCTGTAGACGGCTCTGAAAAGAAGTAAAACCATAGGAAACCATTACTTCATTGGGACAAACATTCTTGTCTTCAGAAAGTTCTTACTTAAAAAGGGTGAGCTCTAGGGCATGGTGTGGGTGTCTACTCATACAAGGGAGTAGTCTCTCTCTCACTTTTTAGGGAAAATCCCTTTACAAACGTTGTCTACCTAGTATTTTGGAAGTATTTAATATGATTTCCAACACAGCACTTTGCATCTAGGCTTTTGTCCAAGTTGTATTCTTCAGTAGCTGTTATCCTGGAGTATAAAATCAGTAACAACCAAGGTGGAAAATTGTGAGGCATCATACACACTAGAATTTATAAACCAAAATTTCCACTAAAGTGAAGGGTTAAATAGTACTCCATAATATGTATCGCATGAACCATATGGAAAATTCAAATATGCATCACAGTGTGTAATATTATGTTGTGCATTTGCTTTAATGTGGTATTTTATAGTTCTCAAGTGCAGAAGTATTTGGTATACTATTATAGATAACATGCAAATCTCATTAGTTCACACTGTTGCTATTTCTAGGATTATTTTTAATAAAATAATGTTTGGTAAAAAACTTAAACAGTGTTTATCTAAGTAGGAGGAGCATGTTAATTCAAATTAATTTGTGGTTTATTTTCCAAAACTCATCCTTTTTTCACATATAGCATGTTTTTTGGTGCCATTGTTTATTTTTTAATAAATCCATCCTTCAGTGATGTGATAAAAGATAAGGAGTAGCTTTTCACATTTGCTGGTCATAGTCTGAGATCAGTCGCAAGACAGGATTCTCTGATGCTAAGTGCTGAGATCTAATTCAGCTGATCCTTTTTCACCTCAGCAAAAATAAAGATGAGAGAAAAGGGACAGAAGGGCCCGAATGGGAGGTAAGCTGGAAATTGTGGTGTTTTCTTCATTCATCTCAATATATGGAGAAAAAGGCAGTGTGAGCTGCCCTTTGTTTATAATACACAGAATTCTAACAACAATCTTTACAATCCTCCAAATTGCATTTAATAAATATGAGAAGATACAGGTTTTCTTGATTATTTAGACCACAATGTTTATTCAAGCTTTCATGAGAGTTTGTCTACATTTAAACAGAGCTTTCTCCACTGAACGAATGCCCATGTTTTGATGTGGACTCAGTACATATGAAACAAGTTTTCACAAGAATCCAAGTTCATTTCATTTGTAGATATATTTAGTAGAGGTCAGAACTTCTTGTTGGTTGCTTTAACTAAAACTGGATTTAAGTAGTTTTTAAATGGGTGGATTGTGTCAAAGAATTTTACAGTTTGTGAAAGACATTAGTGCTGATTTTTTTTTTAATTGGGGAGGTGGAGAAGAAAGGAAAGAAAAAGAAGTTGCTGCATGCAAATATTTCCAAGGTTGTTCTTAGCAGTATAGGATTACCAGTATTTTCCTTTTAAATGTTGATGCTGTGTGGACATTGGAGACAGTTATACTGTGGATATTATTGCTGTGACGGAGGAGAGGGAAAAAGATAGGTTTGCAGCAGAGCCTGTGGATGGCACCAAGCCAGTGCCCTGAAAAATGGCAAACATGTCACGGCTAACAGCTGGATGCAGAAATATTTCTCTTTAATTTGGACGGATAAAATTTTTTTCACAGCAGGGCACTCTCAAAAGAGTACAACATCAAAGAGGGTGGGTCTCACCAGTCAGACATCATCTGGCTCCAGAATGGAGCAAAATGAATGAACTGTCAGGACTTTTCCAGCGTATATGCTTTGGCCAAGTGAAAAGTTAAAGATTCAGTGGCTTGTGCAGATCACAGACAAAATCCTGATAATGGAAGGCTGATTCCCCAAAGTCTTCCTCTGATCACCAGACCCAAGATGTCTAGGAAGACTCCAGAGTGATGGACAGCAGGCTTCATATCAACGCCAGCAACGTCCTCGGAGATAACTGGGATTCCCCAAATGCCGAGCAGTTCCCAGAAGCTCCCTAGTCTCCGTGTTCTAATCCTGAGAGTCACCCGGTGTCCTCGGCTAACCTGGCACTGAGCAGGGCTCATCCACAGTTCTGACCTAAATACCCATTTCCGTTTCTTCCCATGGCCAGCTCGCTGATGAAGGTTGCACAAATACCACCACGGGTGTTTTACAGTTTATCGACACATTTCAACTGTTTTTCTGATTACCATATTTCAGTCTTGACTTATATGTTAGTATTATCTGCAGACTCAACATAAACCTCTAATGATTTTCTAATATTTCTGGAACTTGATAAATGTGAATTGACAAAGTACAGTATACAGCTTTATATCAGCATTACTGAAAATACAGCAACGGTGTATATAACCATTACTCATTTATTTTATGGGGCATTTATTACTTGACCTTTGAAACATCGTCTTAGAATCTTGGCATTTCAAACATTCCAAAACTATTCCAAACCAAAGTAAGAGGAAAAGATTTTCTTATTAGAAACAACAACAAAATAAGTTAATTGTAATGAAGGGAAGAGGGAGAAATTATTGACATGAAAAGCTTATCACATGCCTTGGAGAAAAAAAAATATGGAAAAACTGAGCACAAGTAATATAGTACAAAAGAAGCCTTTATTTTAAAATAAGCACCTTTATCCACAGACTTATGCCCTCCCCATTTTTTGATGTTCTTAGTCATTATGGCACATTGCCAGTGAAGGAGAGTGGTTTTACAGAGTTGAGGATTTTTGTCTCTATCCATTGCATGGTTGCTTTGTGTAAATTTTACTAACAGATTAAATAATTCTCACTAAACTGACATTTGTTCTGAAAATAGGAATTTGCTTCATAAATGACATTATTGATCATAATAAACATTTTTATGCCCCTCATTTGGAGAATTTCAGATGCTTTTAAAGAAAAAGCTCTACTATTTTCCCCGATAGGACAAATGTGCTGTGATGAAAAAGGCAATGACATGGTGTTCTGTGATTCAGGAAGTTTTTGTCCTTGTCCCAATTGCCTCCCAACTGTGTGGCTTCAGGCAAGTCATTTAACCTTTCTCAGCCTAAGGTTTCTTATCCACAAGTGGAATAATATTCCCAGTCTACCTCCTTGATTAGTTATAAGGATGAAATAACCTGTGAAAGTATTTTATAAACTAAAATGCCATACAAATGTGTATGAACTGGTCGTTAACTTGCTGTTATTTATTTGTGTTTAGGAGGAG
>JAQZBX010018669.1:0-34412 GCA_029593785.1 Cabassous unicinctus | reverse complement strand
AAAAAAAAAAAAAAACAACAACTGAAGAGAACAAATCAGTCATCAAAACTCCCCAACAAGATAAATCAAAACACCTGGTAGGTTCACATGTGAATTTCACCAAACATTGACAACACCTATCTTGGTCATATTCCTCCAAAAAATTGAATCAGAGTTAATTACTTCCTAATTCATTCTATGATTTGAGCTTCACCTTAATACCAAAGACAGATAAAGATACCACAAAAAATTATGGACTAATATCACTTTTCAGTGTTGATGTAAAAACTATGAACCAAACTCTAGCAAGTTGAATCCAAGAGTATTTTTAAAAAATTATACCCCATGAACAACTGAGATTTCTCCCAAGTAATATGTGGTTCAACATAAGCAAATCAATTAACATAATATACCATATTATTAAAATGAAGTAAATATAGCAAAAACTAACAAAATAAAAACATGACCATGTAAATTGAGGCAGAAAAGTCATGTGGCAAAATCCAGCACCCTTATGGTAAAAAGTATATTAGAACTAGGAATACTAGGAAATTAACTAAAAGTAATAAAGGTCATATATGAAAACCAGACAGCATCATATTCAGGGGCAAGGCAAAGGTGTTCATTATTACCAATGTAATTCAACATTGGAGGGTCAGTTCTAGCCAGAGTAATTAGGGAAGAAAAAATAAATAAAAGGCATCCAAAATGGAATGGAAGAAGTAAAACTTTCATTGCCGATGGCATGAAACTATATACAGAAAATTATCATAAATGTAATCAAAGCTAAGAGCTAATACCTAAGACAGCAAAATGGAATGTATATCAATTCAAAATATCAGTGATGTTTCTATAGATTAGTAATTAACAATTTTAAAAGGAAATGAAAAATAAAATTCTGTATACTAGAGCAAATGTAAAATATAAAATAATTAGGATTAAGTTTAACCAAGGCTGTAAAGGACTTATACAGAGAAATCAAGAAAACATTTCAGAAAGTATTCAAATAAAACTATATAAATGGAAGGCTATTCCATATTCATGGATTTGAAGACTAAATATTATTTATGTGTAAATTCTACCCAACATGATTTACATATTAAATATGAGTCAAAATTGCAAAAGATATCTTAGCAGAAATGGAAAAGCCAATAAACAAATTTTTATAGAATAATGAAGGACCAAATAACCAAAATCTTGAAAAAAAATATGTAATGTTGGAGGTCTAACAATTCCCAATTTTAAAATTTATTACAAGGCTATAGTAATCAAAATATATTACACTGGGGCAAAGGCATAAATAAAGCCAAATGACATTGAATGGGGAGTTCAGAAAAAAAGCATGCATATCTATGGCCAATGTATTAGTCAAAGAGGTGCTGATGCCAAATACCAGAAATCTGTTGGCTTGTTAAAGGGTATTTAGTTGGGTTAGAAGCTTACAGTGACCAGTCCATAAAGTGAAATTTACTACCCTCATTTAAGGCTGTTGCCATATGTTGGAACAAGATGGCTGCCAATGTTTGCAAGGGCTCAGGTTTCCTCTTCCTCTTAAAGCTCCATGGTTCCAGCTTCTTTAAATATCAATTGTAGGCTGGGATTAGTCTCATTTCTTTCCCGGGGCTCATTCCTCTCTGACCTTAGCTGCTCTGCTCTCTCCTAAAGGCCGGCTATAAACTGCCAGGTGATTGGCTCATCTCTTTTTCTGGGACCTCTGCTATGTCTAATGGTTCCTTCTCTTCCTCCTCACATATCTGCTTCTCTGTGTATTTAATTCCTGGGGCTCCAGCATTTAAACTCCTACCTCCTTTCTCTGTGGTGTGATTTCTCTGTGAGTCCCTCCCCAAAAAGTGGGTCAGGATCAATGTCCTACTGATGTGGCTCAATCAAAGTCAATCATTATTTAATCATGTAGAAGTCAAACCAATATAATCTAATATATACAGAAGAACAGACTGGTTTACAAACATAATCCAATATGTATTATTGGAATTAACAAATAAAATCAAACTGCTGCACTCCACCCTCTGAATTCCAAAAATAGATTACAATATTCAAAAAACCTTATATCAGCACAATACAAAATACAGAATCATCTCACAATCAGTTTAAAGAAATACAGTTCATCCCATCTGGCTGTAGAGCTCTGAAACTTATGAAACCTTCTTTCTGCTTCCAATATACAAATGGATAAAGGATAAACATTTGCATTATTATAAAGAGAAATTGGGAGGGAAATAGGAGTCATGGGTCCCCTGCAGTTCCATAAACCTGCAGGGTATACTTTATTAGATTTCAAAGTCTGAGAGTCATTTTTAAGATGATGGTTTCTTCTTCCTGGGTCCTCGTTTGGACCCACCTTATCCACAGGCTGGCCTAATGGCCATTTTCTTGATTCCACCCTCATCAAGCATCTGGGTGGTGATCAAGCTCCAGACCTCACCTTCCAAAAGTCTTGGGTTAATTGCCACACTTTACCTTATCTTTCGGTTAGAGTCTTAACTTCCCTGGTATAGTGAAGTGAAGACAACACCCTCCCTGACCTTTTGCATACAGGCCCAACCCTCTCAGAGCAATGAGTTGGCAACCTGGCCTTCCCTAATTCATGGTGGATAGGCCCACCTCTTTCAGGCCTATGGGGCATAGACTTTGACCTCACTCATCTTCAGGGAATGTGATCCACCCTCTCAATACTTTGGGGCAACAAACTCTTCCAAAACTTCAGGTGGAAATTTCCACAGTCTTCAACTCTCAGGCCAAACTTACCCTCTCTACACATGGTTAGGGTTCCTCTCTTGTCCCAAAGAGATGTCTTAATTCCAGATCCCAGTTTCCATGGTTTTCCTCTTGAAGTTGTTTCCCCTTCAATCTCTCCTTTCCATGTCCCTTTTATTCCAGCTGACAGCAATTTTGTTCATACAACTTTTTCAAAATGATTGCTGATTTAGCATGGAAGAAGCAGGGGTCCAAGCCATCAGATGGTAACACTTCCAACCAGTCTTTCCTAGATAAGAGCATCATCAATCCTGGTTTACACATTCCAAGTTTAGTTAAGTCCTCAAATGGGGAAATATCATATAGGGACTTGATTTCTTTCCAGAGACTTGGAAATTTTGGAATTAGTTTCTGGTTTCTTTGTGACCAACAATTCAGTTTTCAGCTAATTTCACTCATCTAGCATTTTACTATAAACTGCAAGGAGAAGCCCAGCTGCATTCTCTGAATTTACTTTGGAAAGTTCTTCAGTTAAATGCCCAGGTTCACCATTTTCAAATTCTGCCTTCCATAAAACAGCAGGAGTTAATCTTCCTAAGTTCTCTTCAACTTTAAAACATGGATCACCTTTCCTCCAGTTTCCAATAATAGTTTCATCATTTGCTTCTAAGTCCTCATAAAAAGTCTCTTTAGAATCCATATCAACAGTCTATTCAAAGCACTGAATGTCTTTCTACCCAAGCATCTCACAATTCCTCTAAAAATACTCTTTACCCATTTATAAAACCATTCCAAAATTTTGGTAACTGCAAAAGCATGACCCCACTCTCTGGTACCAAATTCTATATTAGTCAGCAATAGGGGTGTTGATGCAAAATACCAGAAATATGTTGACTTTTAAAAGGGTATTTAGTTCGTGTAGAAGCTTACAGCAGCCAGCCCATAAAGTGAAATTTACTTCCCTCACCAAAATCTGTTGTCATATATTGGAACAAGATGGCTGCCAATGTCTGCAAGGGTTCAGGCTTCCTTTTCCTTCCTCATGTATCTGCTTTTCTGTGTATTTAATTCCTGGGGCTCTAGTATTAAAATTCCAACCTTCTTTCTCTGTGCTGCAGTTTCTCTGTAAGTCCCTGCCCACCAAGGGGGCAGGGACTCAATGTCTTACTGACATGGCCCAATCAAATACTTACTCATTATTTAATCAGGTAGACATGAAACAAAATAATCTAATATGTACAGAGGATCAAACCAGTTTACAGATGTAATCCAATACCTATTTTGGGATTCATATACTATAATGAACTCCTATACCCAATTTATTTTTGAACGTGTTGCCACATCCAATCCATGATGAAAGAATTTTCTCTTCAACAAATGGCGGTGGGAAAAATGGATAGCTCTATGGCCAGTATTTTTCACCATAAACATACATTCAGTCATTAACCAAATACATAAAATAAGAACAAAAAGTATAAAATCATTTGGCAACTGGAAATATGAACTGAAAAAAAAAAACATGTTCTGAACTTTATCCAATTTCATTTTAAATAGTACATTCTGATGATGTCCTTTTTATTTAAGGTGTGGTATAGTGAATCCAATTGGGTTGTAATAGATTGCTCCAGTCCTTTATAAACAGAATGAAATTCAAATGTCAAGTGAAAGCCACAGAAATAGGTGGAAATCAATGAATTCAGGATCAAAAGGAGGATGATCTCACCATATACATTTTCACAGGACAGAAATTACAAGGACAAAGAATGACTGGTAGCCAGATCCATAACACATTTGTTAGGAGAAAGAACCAGCTTCTTTCAATTTTGTAAATTTTCTCTAAATTTTTTAATTCTCAATTTCATTAATTTGTGGCCTAACCATTGCTAATTCTTACCATCTCCTTTCAATTTTGTTTGAATTGGGATGTTTGCTTTATATTTCTAGTTCCTCCCATTATGCGGTTAAGTTTTCATTTAGGACCAAAAATTTCCCTCTCAGCACTGCATTTGCTCCATCCCATAGCTTTTTAAAAAAAATTTATATTTTTTTATTCTTTTTTGTTTTCATCACATAGCTTGTGATATGTTGTATTCTTGTTTTCATTCATCTTGCAATATTTACTAATTTTCCTTGCAATTACTTCTTTGACCCACTGATGGTTAAAGACTGTGTTTTTAAATTACCACATATTTGTGGATTCTCCAGTTCTCCACCTGTTTTTTTAAATATGTTTTAACCATTTCTGTTCATTTCCAAAGATTTACATACAACCATTTTATGAATTCTACACAGAGTAACCCTTAGCATTCCATTTTCTACCCTCCTTCTATTATCTGTTGGCCTATATTCTATTTATTAACTCTATGCATTTACACAATATATTTAGTCCATAATAGCACATTCATACATTATTTGTCCTTTTGTGTCTGGCTTGCTTCACTCAACATAATGTCCTCCAGGTTCATCCATGTTGTCATATGCCACACGACTTCATTTCTTCTTACTGCTGCATAATATGCTATGATATATATACACCACAATTTGTTTATACATTCACAAGTTGATGGGCACATCAGGTTGCTTCCAACTTTTAACAATCTTGAATAATGCCACTAGGAACATTGGAGTGCAGATGTCTGTTCATGTCTCTGCTCTCAGTTCTTTTGAGTATATACCTAATAATGGTACTGCTAGGTTTCTTGGCAAGTGTATATTCAACTTCCTTAGGAACTGCCAAACAGTTTTCCAGAGTGGCTGTACCATTCTACATTCCAACCAACAGTGAGTAAGGTTTCCTTTCTCTCCACATCCTCTCCAACATTTTCAGTTTTCTGTCTTTTTAAGAGCAGCTAGTATAATAGGTTTGAAATGATATCTCATTGAGGGTTTGAATTTCATTTCCTTAGATTGCAAATCAGTAGTGTATGGAAACACTATTGATTTTTGTGTATTAATCTTTTATCCCACCACTTTGCTGAAATTGTCTATTAGTTCTAGCAACTTTGTTGTGGATTTTTCAAGAAATTGTAGATATAGAATCATATTATCAGTGAATAGTGAAAGTTTTACTTCTTCCTTGCTTTTTTGATGCCTTTCATTCCTTTGTCTAGACTAATTTCTTTAGCTATACTCTAGCACAATATTGAACAACTATTGTGACAGTGGGCATCGTTGTCTTGTCTTGATCTCAGCAGGAATGCTTTCAGTCTTTTACCACTGAGTATAATGCTATATTAACGTTTTTTATATATGAACTTTATCATATTGAGAAAGTTTCTTTTATTCCTATCTTTTGGGGTATTTTTACCAAGAAACATTGCTTTTTTGTTTGTTTGTTTACATTAATTTACTTACTTGTGTTGAACTGCCCTTGCATACCTGGGATAAATCCCACTTGGATGTGTAGTATAATTCTTTTAATGTGATTTGGATTCTGTGTGCAAATATTTTGATGAGGATTCTTACATCTATATTCATTAGAGATATTGGTCTTTTTTTCTTTTCTTTTTTTTTTTTAGCAGTGTCTTTATCTGGTATTAAGGTGATGTTGTCTTCATAAAGGAGTTTGGTAGTGTTTTTTCTCTTCAATTTTTTGGAATAATTTGAGTAAGATTGGTGTTAGATTCTCTGAATTCACCTGGTTTTGATTATCAACCTCATTTCATATTGGTCAGAGAAGATGCTATATAAAATTCTAATCTTTCTAGATTTATTGAGACTGTTTTGGCACTCAATATGTGGTCTCTCCTGGAGAATGATCTTTGCACACTTGAGAAGCATGAATATCCTGGTGTTTGGGTGAGCAATGATCTCTATATATCTGTTAGGTCTATTTAATTTATCATGTTTTTCAAGTACCATTTCCTTATTGATCCTCTGTCTAGATGTTCTATCTACTAGTGAGAATGGTGTATTGAAGCCTCCAACTATTATTGTAGATATGTCTATTACTGCCTTTAATTTTTGCACTCTACAAGACAAGAAGGAGGACAATTTACTAGGGTAATGAGTCCAGTCATTGCTTGATTTTGTCAAATTTCTCATTAGTTTGAGTCAAATTAATCCTAAGTGAAGTAATTTTTGATTCAGAATATCATTTGGCAGCCTTTTCATGCCAATAAAAATGCTATCCCTTGTGTATGATAAATCATTTTCCCTTATTTTCTGAAGTGATTCCAAAATGAACAATTTTCTTCAGTTTAAACCTTCCCCAATGGGGCCACTGAAAGATCAGTTCATCTTGGATGAAGTTATGGCATTTAGAATGATAATTTTAACATTGGATTGTAATGAAAGGACATAAAGAACAAGGAATTTTTTTCTTGAGGAGAGGAGGATTTAGATTTAGTGGGCCCCAAGACAGCTAGCAATATTCTGGCAAAATGTATCAAATATCCATATCCTGCATCAGACCCCATAACTGAAAGGTGGCCACTGCCAAATGAAATTCAGACCATCTGTGATCCAGCATGTGGAAGAATACATAATGCAGTCTCTGGATCAAAGCCAGCTCCAACAAAAAATCATGACAGTGGGAATCATGTTGTATTATTTTTCTGAAGCAGAGCTAAGCTTTTCCAAGTGAATAGTGGTATGGGGAGAACTACAAACTATTAATAAATTTGCTAATGGATCACCTGGGAAATAACAGTTGGTGCCACTCCCATTTCTACTTTACAGTCTTTGGTCTGTGGATCTCAGCTATGGGACATATAACACTATAAAGTGGACACTGATTTAAAGGATGTAAAGACCCTTGAAGATTATTTATCCATCCCTATAAGGAATTACTCCATTGTAGCTGAGTCTTCAAGAGGCCATTTCATAGTTCTGTCAATCTATCTGATTCAGGGTGTTGGCTTACACGGTAAAGTCAGCTAATCCCATGAACATGGACCCATTGACCACATTTCCTTTTCTGTAAAATGATTTCCTATTACATAAAAACTACTTGTGATATACCATGATGGTGGTTAAGGCATTCTATAGGGCAGATAAAGGGTAGTTTTGGAAATTGCTTTGTATGTAGAGAAGCCAAACCATGATGTGGAGAAAGATGATTTTCCAGTAAGACAAAATGCTGCCTCTTTCATGGTGAAAGTTGTCCAGTATGATAAATTTGACATCAGGTAACTGGTGAACATTTTGGAGAATGATGACAAATTAGGTTGCTAGTGTTGGTCTCTGCTGCTGGCATATTGGATTTCCAGGAGTGGCTGTGCTCAGGTTGGCCTTGTTAAATGGGAGTCCATGTAACTAAGACAATGCATAACTTCCACCCAATCCACCATGGCCACTTTGGTCCTGAACATTTTGGACAATATCTGGGGAAAAGACTGTGTGGTATTAACAGTACAAGTCATCTTATCCACTTGATTATTAATTCTTTCTGTTCTGAAGAAACATTCAGGTAAGCATTTACATGGGACTGAAATAAGTTCTGTGTTTCCACCCATTTAAAAATTCTATTTACACACCTGTCCCAAATAACAGTTAGTCTCCAATATTCCACGTTCCTTTTAAACCCTTGCAACCCAGCTAAACTATTGGTCACAACCCATGAATTTGTATTATAGCAGTCACCTGATTTAGTTTATGTTAAACCACTGTAACGCTTCAAGATCCACCTGTTTCTTGCACATGTCAAATAAGAATGTTGAATTGTAATGTGATGATATCATCACCCCTGCATCCTTCAAACCTTTCTGGTAGCATGAATTTTTACCATACATGTGTAAATATATTTGTGAACTATCTATTCAGTTCCATTATTGTACATATCTATCTTTTCAATAATGCCACACTCTATTGTTTATCTTAGGTTTTTGTAAATCCTAAAATCAGGTATGGGAGTCCTCTAACTTTATACTTCTTTTTCAAAATTCTTTGATTATTTTATTCCTTTTTTTCTGCAAATACATTGTAAAATCTGCACATCTTTTTCTGTAAAGAAATTTTACTTAAATTTGAATTGTTTTCCATTCAATCTATACATCAATTTGGCATTGCTTTTAAAATCTTTTCTTTTTTTAAGGAAAAAACCTTTAGGTAAGATAAATGTTACACAAAAAATATAAGGGATTCTCATACACCCCACTCCCTATCCCTCCCACAATTTCCCACAATAACAACAAGCATCATTTATGTGGTATATTTGGTAGCATTGATTAACACATATTGAAACATTGCTACTGACCATAGGATACAGTTTACATTATAGTTTACACTCTGGTATTGCTTTTAACTTTTAGGTGAACTATTTCCAAAAGGCAACCTTCCAATATCATATTTCTTCTTTTTAATTCAGATTCCATGACCAACATTACCTATCCACTGTCATAATTTCTTTGTGGGGGGCCAAGGCATTCAGGTATTTTTAAAATTTTATCCTAATTTTTTTTTTCATTTATTGTCAGGTACTAGCACCTAGATAAGTATATGAGATTTCCAACATAAGGAAAGAGTACATGAAATTCAAACCCTGTGACATTTACTTCTATCTGAGCTCTAATAATATTCACATAGAATATTACAGTTAGCTGTCTACTGCCCCAACTCTCTATTTAATAATTTTTATCCATAAATGTATCCTTTCTGTGAAAATCTCTGAGTTTAAATTATCTCATGCCACTTTGAAAAGTAGCAGTTTCAAATTTAAATAAGAAACATAGAAATTTTTAAATGCATATAAATTGTTATATGTTATGCTTTCATATTATTTTATTCCATAAATAATTGTTCAATATTTAAGAATTATAGAAATTATCTTTCCAGCAAGAGAAAATTGGATTTCAATGGGTTTAAGTTTTTAACTTAAAGCCAAATAGCTAGTACATATAAGACCTAGGACTACGTACTAGAACATAATTATTCCATCCCTTTTCCAATCCTTTATTATGCTATTTTTTTCCACTGAAGGATCACTTCTTAGTAGGAGTAAAAATGCTTACATGTAGTCATTTTTATCATGTAGGTTACTCTTCCAGAAACTTTCACTGAATATTATATGAAAATAATTTCATCTTGGTGCTTTTCTGTTATAAAAGAGAATTATTGTGTTTTCTCTATGGATACCACCTGTGGAATTGAGGAAGATATTAATGAGCTGGCATAATTATTCAAATGTTTAATATTCACAGTGTTTTTTTAATTGAGTGACCAATTCAGTTCAGAAGTAAGAAGAAAAGTTTTCCATCACCTACAAAATATTTCAGAAGCTATTACCCTCAAACTAAAACTACAGTGTGAACTTGAATATGTAATTTGTGATAGGGTTATGTAGTTTACTCAGAGTTGTCTTATAGGTGAACCTGATGCCCTCTAGAAAATAGAGGTGGGAAAATAGTAGGGTCTTTCAACATACTTAGGAAACTAGAGTGCAAAGCAGAAATGTGCTTTAATTGTTTTGATGGAAAATAATAGAAGTAATAGAGAATATTTAAGTTTGAGGGAAATTATTTTTTAAACTTTATTTTTAGAGAAGTTTTAGATTTTCATTTACAGAAAAAATAACCTGGAAGTATAGGAAATTCCTATATAACCTCCCACACACCCACACACACAGTTTTCCTTATTATTGACATGTTAGATTAATGTGGTACATTTCTTAAGGTTGAAGGACCAATATTGCTACTAAACAAAGACTATAGATTACCTTATAGTTTCACTTTGTGGTGTACTCATCCATAGGTATTGGCAAATGCTTAATATCATGCGTCTGTCATTGCAGTATTAAACAGTGTTATCTCAACCACCCTAAATATGCCCTTTTACATCCATTCATCCCCCATTTCCTTCTAAACCCCTGGCTACCTCTATCTTTTTATCAGTTTCACAAGTTCTTCGATCAACACAATATAACAACAACAATACCAACTTATGTACTTTGGTCCTTGACCATACCCCTTCCATAATTGTACATTCCCCAATAAGTAGGGAGTCAGGAAGACATCTGTTACAACAGCCACAGGCTGAGTGGGGACTCTGATACCACAGGGCATATGGAAGGAATTATCTTGTCCACAACTGCAAACTTTCTACATATTTTGGGGATTGAACCTGTCCATCATCTTCGTTTTGTTGGTTTTCTAGGGCAAGCCAAATAATCTGCAGAGTAGGAGTTGTCTTTTACTCTGTGGGTAACAGGGCTCATCTGACTTTCACACAGTCCAAAGGTATTTTTCTGGGAAATGTACTTAACAAGAACACTTAAAATTATAGGTTCAAATAAAAAGTAGAAGAATCATGATTAGGGGAATGATAAATGAGTATAACTATGTTACATAGATTATCATACACTTCCAGATAGGGACCGCTGAAGGGATCTTGATTCATAAAGATATCGGCCATGACTTTGCTCACCAGATGTCCCTAAAGCTTTCAGGAGTGCTCTTATTTGAGGCTTTGTTTACTGTGACAGTTAGTGAAGTCTGCCCTAGACATGCATAAGCAAAACCTCCAGAATGATCTCTTTGAAATTGCCTAGACATAAAAGCTCTTTTAATAAACTTATATATATATACATATTTTAAAGAACTTTTAGATCAAATAAATGCTACATCAGAAATATAGAGGATTCCCATATATGACACTCCCTCCCCCTCAAACACTTTCCACCCTTAACATCTTTCATCACTGTGGTACATTTGTTACAATTGATAAACACATATTGAAACATTTTATTATCCAAGGACTATAGTTTACAATATAGATTACAATTTGCCCAGCACAATTTTATAGGTTTTGACAAACTGTATAATGGCCTGAATCCATCACTGCAATATCATGTAGGGCAATTCCAATGTCCCCAAAATGCTTTGTAGCAGTTTGATATTGTTTATGAATCCCAAAAATAGATATTGGATTATGTTTGTAAACTGGTCTGATTCTCTGGGCATATTAGATTATATTGGATTCAGAGGTTTCACTTTTACTTGATTAAATAATGATTAAACCTTTGATTGGCCCACAACATTAGAAAGTTGAGTCCCCACCCCAAAATCACACTGCAGAGAAGGGAGGTTGGAGTTTGATCCTGGAGACCCAGGAAGTAAATACACAGAGAAGCAGATACATGAAGAAAGAGAGAAGGCTCCATTACACACAGCAGAGGCCCTGGGAAGAGAGACAAATCATTTGTCTGAAAATTTACTGCTGGCCTTGTGGAGAGAGCAGAGCAACTGAACCCAGAGAGGAATGAACCCCAGCAGAGAGATTAGACTTTTCTCAGCCTACAGCTAATACTGGAAGAAGCTGATACCATGGAGCCTGAAGAGGAAGAGGAAACCTGAACCCTTGCAGGCATTGGCAGCCATCTTGCTCCAACACATGGCAACAGAATGTGGTGAGGGAAGTAACTTACACTTTACAGCCTGGTAAATATTGTCTTCTACCCCAAATAAATACCCTTTATAAAAGCCAGTAGATTTCTGATATTTTGCTTCAGCATGCCTTTGTCTGACTAATACATGCCCCATGTAACAATTATTCATTCCTCTCCTTTCCCTCAGAACCTCTGATGGCCACTGCCTTTATAACTCTTTTTTTATTTAATATTTTCCCCTTCTCTTCAAGGTATTTTTCCAAATCCATTGTGGATTAAAGCTTGATAATAATCCCTTATTTCCATGGAGGATCATATCTAGGAGTCATGTCTTATTTTGGGGAGAAGGTAGTCAGTTTACATTAAAATATAGCTTTGTGAGAGGCCACATTTGATTAACAAATAGGTTTTCAGGAGTTAACTACTAGGCATTAATTATAATTAGGCTAAGTTTCATGTTTGCAGGAATAAGGTTCATGTATAGAATCATTAAGATTGAGGACATGGCATTCTGTTTCCTTTACTTAAGAATGGCTTATATATTCCAGATACTTTTGCCATTTTAGTTGAGAAAATAGCAAGGCTTCACCAGAATGGAAGTGTAATATTTTAATAGATGCTCTGTGCCCTTTATCTATTGAGAAAACATACATATGTCAACATGAATTCTTTCATATGCCATAGAAGTAGGTTTTAGGTGCATTTTTCCCCATACATCACACCACTATCTACATCCTGTGCTAATGATGTACATTTGATATAGGTCCTGAAAGAACATTCTTTTATTTGTATACTTAACTGCAATATTTAGTCATGCCAGTTTGATGTAGGTCCTGTAAGAACATTCTTATATTTGTATAATTAACTACAATATTAAGCAATGCCAATTATACAGTTGACCATTTTATCCTCGAGTTTTGCTTTTACCCTCATGGACAGACCCAACCTTACCCATTCAACCACATACATGCTCACCCTTCAGTAGCTTTAATTATACTTACATCACTATGCAAACATCACCTCAATCCATCCCCAAACCATTACAATCAACCAAATTATAAATTATGCACAGATTAAGCATCAGGTCACCAATTCCAAACCCCTCCTATCTATCTCCATAATCTACCTCCATGAGTTTGCTCACACTCTTTATTTCATAAAATGAAATCATGCAATATTTGTCCTTTTGTGTTAGCTAATTTCACTCATAAAGTTCTTGATGTTCTTCTATACTGTTACATGTGACAAAAATTTATTCCTTCATGCAGTTGAATAATATTCCATTGTATGTATACACCACATTTTGTTTTTCCATTCATCTGTTCATGAAGACCTTAGTTGCTTCCACCTTTTGGCAACTGAATAATGCTGTTGTGAACACTGGTGTGCTTATATTTGATTTTGTTACTGTTTTCAATTCTATTGAGTATACACCTAGTACTGGGATTGCAGGATCATATTGCAATTCTGTATTTAGATTTTTGTGTATCCACCAAATTGCTCTCCATAGTAACTGAACCATTCTCATTCCCACCTGAGGTCAAGGAGTGTTCCTATTTCTCCTCATCCTCTCCAACACTTGTAGTTTTCTGATTAAAAAATAATAATAACAGCCTATCAGTTAGGTGTGAAATGGGTAGAACAGGACATATTTGGGGGCAATGAGATACTTTTATATAATACTGCAATGTCAGACACATGACATTAAGGATTTGTCAAGGCCTATGGATCAGTACAACACTAAGCATAAACCATAATGTAAACTAGAGACTTTGGTTAGTAGCAATGGTTAAATATTGGTTCATCAACTGTAAAAAACATGTACCACACTAGTCCTAGATGATAATAATAAAAGAAACTTTGTATGTGGTCTGGGGAAAGGTTTTTTTTTTTAATTCCCTATTATTTAGCTGTAAATTTTCTGTAAATGTAAATCAAAAACTTCTCAAAAAATAAAATTGGGAAAAGGGTTTTATTTTTAGTTAATAGTGTTTGCATATCTTAGGATATTTCTAAAGGAACCATTTATCTCTCCTCCAATGTGATATTTTACATTTGCCAATAAATTGAGCTACCTATTACCTATGATTATGTTCAAATTGATTCATATTAAAACTTCATTGATTAATTTATACTGATATAATTAGTCTTTGTGTAATTTGATTTTCACTGGCTATAATTGCAGATGTCTTCAGGAGATGACAGCTTGATATAAACTTACATGGTTTTCATAAATTCTCAGTACTCATTATGGAGTGAATTCACATTCTGGAATGTCTGTTAATGACTCCATAATGTTAACTCACTTGCTCCATGTGCCTTTATAATCTCAGATCCATCCAGCCCATTGCAAATACCTTTTACACTCTTTGCTTCATCACAACAGACATTTTTCCCATTATCTTCTCACTGTTCAATTATAAGTAACACACACACACACAAAGAAATAGGGAAAAATCATATTGAACATGTAAGCTCTTGTAAAATAGTTTATTTATGCTCTTAATGTGATGAGAACTCTGGTCAGTATTTGAAGAAAAGTAACATAAGACAACCTATGTTTTAACAGTATCACTCTGGCTTCTACATTGAGAATAGACTCAATAAGTATAAGGCAGAAAAATGGGAGACAATCTAAAAGGATGTGGCAATAATTTAAAGATTGGGATAATGGTTTTTTGGACCAAAGTGGTAGCTGAGGAAATGTTAAGAGATAGTCACCTTCCAAATTTATTCTGCACAGGGAATGAATATGGTATGCTGATGTATAAAATGTGATGTGTGTCATAGGACACGTTTTCTACAAATGTATACCAATTTTCTTTGATTTTTCCTTACTCCTTATATCTATGGACCAATCATTTAGCATTTTGTGTATCATCCTCTTGTTGGAATGGTCACACAGACATCCTCACCCTTCCCTATGCACATTAGTTCTGAGGCTGCCAGGAACATTTCCAATTCTTCTTCCTGAAATTCATGTCCCACAGATGACTGTGTGGGTCTTTTCTCATAGAGATAATGGCATGATGATTCCTAAGTCATTGCCTGAATAGGTGGATATCTTTTCATTACCTGAGACTAAATTTGAGATATTACAAGTATCTAACTGAGAGTTATCTTGTGAAAATAAAATATATTAATTATATATGTACAGCCCTTTAAATATTGTCTCACACTCAATAGGTGCTCTTTAATTATAATCTATTTTTACTATTATTACAGTACATCAATCATTTGCAAAAAAAATTATTGTTCATATTTATCATGCTCTTTTTTAGGCTTTTTAATCATTTTTAAGTATTTGAATCTTAATAATAAATAGAATTTTGAAATACCACCATGCACAAAAGGGTTTTGACTTAAAGATACTTCAGACCACCTCTTGTATCAACCATGACATGCACTGGTATATATATGGAAAATGGCAGTAGTTTATTGTTTTCACATTTCCAAGTGATTATATTACATTAATTTACTAATATAACAAATGCTTTCTAGAATATATTATAAGAGGACAGGATAATCTCTAATTAAAACAAAAGCAATTTCTGAACTTATTGCTGTTTAAAAAGACAAAGATTCTATTAATCATACTTGCTAACAAAAACAAACAGGATACATTTTCTAAATTATAGAAATATGTATAAATGAAAGTAAGGCTGGCACAGTTCATTAAAAAGACCAGAAAATGTAAAGTGCTCATAAAAGAAAGACACAAAACAAGATGGGAGATTAAATTAAAGTGTATATTATTAAAATCAATCCTTAACAAAGCTATAGCTAATTTTTAAAAAAGAACAAGGAATTGCAATAAATTTAAATTCCTCACCACATAGAAATCAGAGCAAAAATAAATCTTATTTCAGTAATTTATATGGATGTTATATATGATAACTTAAAATTTTATTTAAATATGGACTATAATGGAAAATAATGCACATTTTAATTATTTGAACAAATTAATAATCAATAACAGACCAGTGAAAATTCATCAAAATTTTAATTAAGGAAGTTTTGAACTTATTTTAATATTTAAAAAATCACTCAAGAAAATGAACAATTATAATTCTACTAAGAAAACTTTAATATAAATTAAAAAAAAAACAAATCATTTGAAGGGAAAAATATATCTACTACCATTAGTTAAGTTTAAATATAAATAAACATAGGAAAATGTAGAAAATATACTTTCTGAAATATACAGTGGATAGAAGTAAAGAAATTCCAGATTATGTAGAGGCATTTTAAAGAGGAAATATTAGCAAGTTACCAGAATAAAATTTAAGGGATATCACAAAATTTAGATTGAGATTCAATTCTTAGCTTTGCAACTTTTCTCTAATAAAATTCCTAAATCAAACGAAGCAATATTTTATTCAAAAATTACAATTTTTTCACGAACAGAAACATATAGAAACCAGGAAAAATGAAATGATTTTTAATCAGATAAAAATTTAAAAAAGATGTAATTATTTAATCTAGCTGATGTGTGACAGAAAAATAAGATTTTCAAATGGTTAGCAGTAGAAGCAAACAAGTATAAATACATGCAATATTTAGATTCGTGAATATAAAACTTCAGCCTTTAAAGCATTGAAAGATGAGCTTCTTGATTTTGATCATGTACCAAAAAATATTCATCTCCCAAATTGAAAAAAGCAAAGGAATTGCAAAGGTTATAATGATGAGTGGAATAGAAAAGCTGCAAAGCAGAAACTTAAAATGATAAAAAAAATTTATATACACATGTAATATATACATACATAAAGATAAGATGTGTCTAGAAGATGGGAAGAAAATGCTCAAAATTAAGATATTTTTATTTTCTGTTATTTAAAATGCACACCAAATTTTCTTCAATGTGAACATGCATTTTTTACTATAACTTAGTTCTATCACAATAATATACACTTTTCTATACAAAATCTCTTGTGTATTGAAAATTTTGCAAGAATATAAGCATCTGATGATCCTAGTAAAAATTTACTAGTACTACATTAAATAATATCCATTCATAACCTGATTTAATCTTTAAGGTAACTGTAGGATTTGGAATTTTTTTCTTGTACAGTTGAGAAAACCATAATTATACTTTCAGTGACTTATGAAGGGATATATAGGTAAAAAGCTGGCAGATATAGAATTTAAATTCTGGATTTCAGGCCAAAGCAGCACTCTTTAATACTATACTATATATATATTTTTTACAAAATAAATAACTAAACAAAGTACTTTTCATAATAAAAATCTATGAAATTTGAATATGCATGGGGGTTATGATATAATTTTAAAGATAACACTACATTTTTCTTGCTGTTGCATTGAGTTGCCCTTAAAACACATACATTTAAATTAAAGGTTTAACATATATTTTATATCTCCCAATTGCTAGCTAAATGTCTAAAACATATTTTGTAAATATTCCATATTACGTGTGGTTAAATAGAAGAAAGCTGAACAGAAATTCAAACTAATTAAAGGATGCTACTTAATTTTTAAAAATAAATACCCAAGTAGAAAAGAAAGAAAAAGGCACTTAAATGTTCAGCATCCCTGTCTTTAAAATTGCCTGGAGCCCTTTCTATTCTGCATGATTCTAAGAAGAGCACTTTTCACCTCTTTGTTCCTAAGATTATAAATGAGTAGATTCAACATGGGGACCAGTATAGTATAAAACACAGAGGTCACTTGATCCCTTCCCAAAGAGTAGGACTTCTTAGGTTTTAAATAAGTAAAAATTGTAGTGCCATAAAAGATAGTTACTCCCAGGAGGTGGGAGGCACAAGTAGAGAAAGCTTTGTGCTTTCCTGAAGTGGAATTAATTTTCAGGATATTAGACAGAATGGACACATAGGAAACAGTGATTGTGATAAGAGACCCCACTAGGGTTAAACTGGCAGGACTCATTACCATGATTTCAGTATCATGAGTGTCAGTGCAGGACAGGGCTAAAACTGGGGTTGTGTCACAGAAAAAGTGCTAGATTACATTGGATTTACAGAAATGCAAACTGCTAATGCAAAGAACAATAGCTAATGACTGTGTAAAGCCAATCATGTAGGACACAGTGATAAGGGTGTAGCAGAGTCGCCTGGGCATAACAATCTGATAGTGAAGAGGATTGCAGATGGCTACATAGTGGTCATAGGCCATGGAAGAGAGAAAGAAAATTTCAGTGATAATCAAGAAGATAAAAAAAAACAACATCTGGGTAAAGCAGCCCATGAATGAAATATATTTAATGGAAGTCAGTAAATTCTCTAAAGTTTTAGGTGTGATGACCGTTGAGTAACTGAGGTCAAGGAATGACAGGTGACTGAGGAAAAAGTACATGGGGGTGTGAAGCTGGAGATTCAGGTGAATTATCAATACCATACCTACATTCCCCAACATGGTAACCAGGTATATAATGAGAAATAATATAAAGAGGAATTGTGGAATATCATCAGATTCTGTGAATCCCAGAAGGATGAAATCAGGAACATTTGTGTTATTCTTGCTTCCCATAGTGATCAACTATTGTAAACTATTGAGAAATCAAACATGAAACTTAGCATGAATGAGTACAAAATAGTTTTTTTTTTATAAATAGGAATGATTGGCATGCAAAATAAAATTAGCTTAGTGATTATAAAAATTCTTTATGAAAAGTAAATGTCAAAATATGACTGGAAAATATTTAAATTGCTTGCCAAATATAAATTTGGTATAAATCAAGTTTCGGTATTTTATAATGGAAATTCCTATATATTGCATTATTAGAATGAATTGACACTTTTATAAAACTTCCTTATATTTATTAATATTAAAATATTATATAGTAGTTATCACTGTTATACACAACTTTAGATGAGATAAAGGGCATGGAAAATTATCTAGAATCTCAATGATTAAGTATTTTTGGTACTGTGATTCTAGCAAGTTTGGTAGAGTCCAGAGACCATGCTCATAAGACTATATTCCTACTTACATTTAATTTCAGAAAAAAATCTACTTATATAAAACAATGATAGGGAGTTTTAATTCTTTGCTTACTGTTTTTTCACATCCAATATTATTTAGTAAGAATGACATATCAGAAATTAAAGCCTTAGATGCATTAAAATTATAGAGAACACATTACTACTAATTTTCAGAAGATAGGTTTTTAAACAGATTATATAATCAAAATTCTTCCAAAAATTTTATTATCAATATATATTCATTGTTTGCTTGATTCAATTACATGTTTTCATTTCTACAAAATATGGCATTATTTAAGTTATGCCTACATTATATGTAAATGTCTTTGCATAACCCTTTAATATTCCAATTTTTGAGACAACCTAAAATGTCCTAAAGCTGAGATAAATGCTTACCATGGGTCAAACTTGGTGAAGAATTTCCTCAAGCATTATCTGTCTAGAAATTTGTCAGCCTCAAGTTTTTCTCACAAGTAAAATATGTAAACAATTTAAGGAGAATGAAATTCCTGTGATATGTATTTTTTTCTTTTGAGATAACTAATGTTTAATTTCTATGCATGTATATATAGAAAGAGAGAGAGAGGGAGAGAATGAAAAAGAGAAAGAAAGGTAAAATAAATCAACATAAAATTTTGTTTCTAGTTCTGCTCAAATTGAAAGTTCACCTGGAAATTATTTTTCCCAAGTATGCCAGGAGCTACTGTGAGCACAAGCAGAGCAGTGGATCCCTTGCCTTTCATCATGATAATGCCAGGGCATCTCTTATATATATAATTGCTCATAAAGCCACATTTGGTCTTCTCTGAGAAAAATTTCCAAGGAAGATTGCTTGGTATTTTGCCAAGGATAAAGATTTAGAACTAATGCATCCATGTTAGGGTTGTAACAGAGAATTGCCTTTACCTTAGAAATCACAAAATATTGACCAGCACTTTCAGTATTGTCTTAGGACACTCTAATTTATAACTGGGTAAAAGTGTAAGTCATTTCAAGTGAAATAATTAACTGCTCTGTGGCTGAAAGTCAAGATCATTAACCACTAAGAATGGGACAGCATATTTTTTCCAATGACAGAGACATAAGATTAATGATTGTTGATTAGACCAATATTATTACACACAAAAAAATGAAAATATAAGGTATTTAGCCACCACAAACTTGAGTATGATATGTTTTATTATTTTTGTTTATTGGCTTTTTTTATAATAAGAAAAACATGCTAGGCAAATATCAGTGCTGAGATGAAAAAGATTTTATAATTATATTAATGGCCAAAAGCTTATGTCCTCTGTAGACAACAATGTGAAATGAATTCCTGTGAATCTTTCATTTGTTAACAATAATTAAATCAATTTTCATGTAGATTCATGGAAGAAATACTATTTAAACTGTATAATTTCCAGAGTAAATTTTTTATGTGTATCAAAAATTTAGAAAATTATATTTCATGTATAAGATAATGATTTGTATGTATAATTCTTCAATTCATCAAAAATTCTGTGACTGAGAAAAGCTTGTTTGGTGATTAAAAGCCAGCATCAATTCATTTCAAAATTGGTCATCTTGAGGTTTATAATGTAGATGCCATCTAAGCAAGATCCGTTTACTCCTTGGAAAATAATCATAAGAAGTTCTTTCTTTCAGCATTGCAATAAATTTTTTTAAATATATATTAAGTATGCTTTCAAATTATATAAATAACAGCTGAAGAAATAAATCTCAAAACGTTTTATAACTATTCATTTTTTGTTGTATTGTTGAGATTCTAATATAACACCGCTAATATTTTTAAAAATTAGCAGAAGATCAGGAGTAAGAAAGAAAAAGGAAACATGACTTATTTGTTCTATATTTTAACAAAATTAGACATTTATCTCTAAAAATTATTCAGTGCCATTTATTAATAATATTCTATTCCTCTTTAATGATTTCTATTTTTTACATTTTGAAGCTCTGCTTAGGAATGTTATAGTTTTCTGAAACATGGCCTCTACTGTTATTCTACGCTATCCTGCATATCTCTAACACAGAAGTCTAATTTTCTAATAGCACTATTCTACACAAGTTTATTTATTTGCTTTTATTTATAGAGATAACATTTTACATCCTTTACTATTCATATTTTTTAGAGTTTTTATTTATTGGAAATGTGGGTTTACAGAATAATTGTATGTAAAATACCAGATTCTGATACACCACCCACCACCAAAAATATGTTTTGTTGTGAAACATTCATTGCAATTGATAATGTTATGATTTAAATATTGTATTATCTAAAGTTCATGTATTTTCTTATATTTCAGAGTGTAGTGTAGCTCTACAGAAATTTTAAAAAAATATATTCTCTTACCTGTTATACAATCTGACATTTTCTCCTTTTAATCAAATTCAGATATCTATTTCTGATTATTCATAACCTCTGTATAGAAACACAATTCTGTACAGAAACACAACTTTGTATAGAATCACGATTGTACCTTGTCCTTTTGGTGAAATCCTTCTGGAAATTCTGCAGTATAAACAGTATTTCTTCCATGAATTTACATGAAAACTGATTTCATTGTTGTTAATGAAAAATTCACAGGAATTCATTTTACATGGTTGTATAAAAAGAAACTACGTTTTTGTCTATAATGTAATTATAAAATCTTCCCCCATCTCAGCACTGATATTTATATTTGTCTAACATGATTCTCTTATTACAATAAACTGAAATAATAAAACATATTGCACTTCAGTTTGTCTTGGCTAAATACATTTCTTTCTTTCTTTTTTTGTATAATATTTGTATAATGAACCATGGTTAATTCTATGATAGTCTCAAATGAAAAAATGTCAATTTCATCCAGCCAAAAAGGGCCCAGGATCCATGAATGGAGTTAAGACCACCTCCAAAGATCCTTGGAGATGGGATCAATAAGGGTGCCAAGAACATCTATGGTGACTCCTCAAAGTTGAGCTTCCCTGACATGTCCAGACAATATAACCTTTCAACTAACTACCCCAAAAGCCCAGGAGGCTCAAAGTCTTTAAGTCTCCATCATTTCTGCCCATCTCTAGGCCAGTTTGAAAAAATGTCATCTGCCACCCTTGGCAGGACAGACTGAAACAATGGCTGCCACTGTCTTTATCAGAGGCATGTTTTAATAATGGTTGCCCTTCAAAAGCAAGCCCCAGTTTATCCAAATTCACTAATCAAATGCTGAAATCATTAATCCACCATGGCCACATCTTGTCTTGGAGAAAAGGAATTTTTCAACCTTTCCTGTCACCAGTGAGCTAGCCGGTGGTTGGACTGCACTGTGTCCAACCATGACAGAGAGGCATCTCATTAAATGAGTAATTTACTGTTCTTTATTGTAACTTGTCACCTTCTCCTTCTGCACTTCCCTGGATGCTTTAAAGTTTTCTTCTTACCCCTAGAGTTTCAAACTAGGGGTTTCTAACATTTCATACCTGTTTAATTGTTGTTTTGCTGGATGGTCTGATTCCTGGAGCTAACAGCTCTACTATATTCACACTTGATCTATTAAATATTGATATCATATGGTTAGGAGTTGATTTTCAATAATGTCAGTTATGGGGCATTTAATCAGAGTGCTTTGTCCACTGACATTTAAAATCATTATTGATGTGCAATTTTCATTTCATATATACTTTTGAAAATCTCATTCTTCACTTTTGACTTCATTTTGGATGATATCATATTAATATGAAAATTTGATCCTTGTCTTGGATTTTTTTACCCTACTTCATTTCATTATATCACTAGTATGTTCTCTAGGAAATAAAATTTCAGGTGTTCTTTTTATTATTATGATGGGGTCTAGAAAACCAAATTGTCAGCATAAGACTGTTTAAGCTCTGTTCATCCAGAGACTATTTGAAAAAATACATAAAAAGGCCAAACTATCTTCACCAATCTCCAGAAATCAATTAAATTATTGCAATAACAGAGGGAGTCTTGAATCAATAAAATACATCTTAAAACTGGTAGCATCAACTGACGTCTACCATAACCCTTCCCTGGCACATTGTGGATCCAACCTTAACTCTCATTGTGGGTCCCTGTCTCTGTTTTAGGGGGATCAGGCCAACCTATATATACTACTGGAGTGCATATATATTGTTTCCTGAAGGCATGACACAGGACACCCATTGCTGTCTTGTTCTTCCCAGAACTTGCCATTCAAGCAGAAACAGGATGAAGACCAAACAGTGGAAGAGACAAGCAATTCAATGTGGCCTGGGACAAAAGACTTCTGGCTTTAGGACTACAGAAAAGCACTCTTAAGGGGTTATTACTATTTCATGCTGATAGGGGAAGCACTCTAATTCTAATGGGAAGGGAAATTTCTTAGAAAAGAAGAGGCCCCATACTACTGCTTCAGGTTGATCTTATTAGGAAAGCTAGATTCTGGAGGAACACACTAGACAATACAGAGGCAAATTTCAAAAACAGTGAAACATGTTTTTTCATTGAATTATTTGTTAGCTCCTGATATTCAGAGAAATAGTTGTCAGATAAATATCTGGATACAAAATTTAGGAACATACAACTCATGACTTAATACCATAGTTAAAAAACCTAAAATAGTAAAATGTACATTGTTAAACAAAAGCTTATGTAATATCTTAGCCCCTCTCAATCAGAAGCAGAGTGAACATCCCCAACTCAAAATCCTCAAGATAGAGGAAAGAACCAACATAGGGAGTAATGCAAACATGGGCCAAATTAGACATTATTATTCTAGGAATGAAAGAAATTCTAACTCTGATATAAAGATAGTGGTCATCAGTGATTCTGAGTGGAGGGTGGAGGGAAGAATAGGTAGAACATGGGGCAGTTTGGGGACATTGGAATTGTTCTGCATGGTCTTTTAATGATGGACACAAGCCAGTATACATTTTGTCAAAACCTATAAAATGATACGGTGCAAAGTGTAAACTTTAATGTTAACTATAGACTATGATTAGTAATAATGTTTCAATATTTGTTCATCAATTGTAACAAATGTACCACACTAATGAAAGATCTTATTAATAGGAGAGGGGAAGGTGGTGAAGTATATAGGAGTCCCGTATATTTTTGATGTAACTTTTCTGTAATCTAAACTTCTTTACAAATAAAGAAAAAATGAAATAAAAGCTACAGAACAAAGATGCAAGAGGAGTCCCGTATATTTTTGATGTAACTTTTCTGTAATCTAAATTTCTTTAAAAATAAAGAAAAAATAAAATAAAAGCTACAGAACAAAGATGCAAGAAATTATGGTCCATATAAAGGAAGAAGAAAAACTTCATAAATCATGAGAGAAGTAGACCATAGAGATATAGAGAAGAAAGATACAGAGAAGAAAGTATCAGTGAAAGCAAAGACAGCAAGACTGAAATGATTTAGGCTGTATTGGAGAAAGAAAAATCACTATAAGAAAAAGTGAACAGAACCTTAGTGTCTTAATATGATTTTGAGGAAAAAAAAGAGAGAATGGGGCATGAGAAAAATTAAATGAAATAATGGCAGAAATTTTATCTAAGTTAATGAAAGACATGAACAAATATTCATGAATACTAGGGAAAAAAACAAGATAAGCTTGGGCAGAACCATTCCAGAAATAATGTAGGAGAACTATAGCATGCAAACAAAAGGAATGAGTTCTGAAAGTAGGAAGAGAAAATCAATATGTTATGTGAAAGGCAGTTACCATAAAATTAAGTGTTGGTGTTTCAACAAAAATCATGGTATCAGGAAGGCAGTGGGATGAAATATGTAAGTGCTGAAAGAATACAATTTCAACCAATAATTTTATATCTGGCAAGGTGTCTTATAAATGAGGGCAGAATTAACACATTCCCAGATCAACAAAAGCTGTTAGATCAACACTGCTAGATTTGTCCTACAATAATAATACAGGGAGTTCTTCAGATAGAAAAAAGGACATTAGACAATTGATTGAAACAGTAGATTGGAATAAAGACTTCTGGTAAAGGTAATTAGAAGCTCCAGTATTATATTTTATTTTGTTTTATAAAATTTAATTCCACTTCCTATTTGTTCACACTTTAAAAATCACATGCTTAAAAAGTAACAAAAATTCTATGATTTAGGATATTAATGTGCAAAGATATAATTTGTAATAAGTACAATAATTAAGTGAGAGAATACTGGTGTACAGGAACAATGTATATTTTATGGAAATTATGTTGGTATCAAATCAAAGATTTAAATGGATGTAGGAACTTTTATTTAAGCCAATAGTATCTGAAAAATTAAATGAACGAAAATGAGAATGGACTCAATATACTGCAATGCAAAATATTTAAAAAGAAATAAATGTAGACATTAATGAAGAATTAAAAGAATAAAGTAAAAACTAACAAAAACAGTATAAAAGTTACAAAGTGCAAATAGTTAAAATGGTGGAAGAAATTTCTGCATTATTAGTAAATAATTTAAATGGAAATGGAATAAACTTTCATTCAAAAGACAGAGATTGGTACAATGGTTAAAACTATATGTTTAATACAATAGATTCAACTTAAATTTAAAGGCACAAGCTGGCTGAAAGTGAAAGGATGGAAAAAACTATTCCATGCCTATTGTAACCCAAAAGAACTGTGGTATCTGTACTAATAGCAGATTAAATAGTCTTCAAGACCAAAATATTAAATAAGACAAACAGTAGACAACATACTGATGAAGTGGTCAGGTTAACAAGGGGACATAACAGTTATAAATATATGAGGACAGAAACAGCTGATACCCACAATAATAAACAAATATTAGCATATTTCAAAGGAGAAAGAGTTGGTTCCATGATCTAGTAATAGATTTCAATATGGAACACTTAATAATGGATAGAGCATCTAGATAGAAGTTTGATAAGGAAATCTAAGACTTGAGTGGTACTATAATCAACCTAAAGCTAAAAGATATATGTAGAACACTTCAACCAAAATGATCAAAATACACATTATTCTTTAGTGCACCTAGGTCATTCTTAAAAATAGACCATACACTAGATCACAATATAAGTCAATAAATTTAACAAGATTGAAATCATAAAATGAATCTTCCCTGACATACTGAAATGATGCTAAAATCAATAACAGAAAAATTCCTGGAAAATTCACTCTGTGGAAATTAAAGAGTACATCCTTGAAGAAACAATGAGTCAAAAAAGAAATCACAAAGGCCATTAAGAAATATCTTGTTTTTTCCAATGTTTGCCTCATGTATTTTGAGGCACCCTGGTTAGGTACATAAATGATTATGATTGTTCTTTCTTCTTGATAGATTACCCCCATTTATTAATATATAGTGTCCTTCTTTGTATCTTACAACAAATTTGCATTTAAAGTCTATTTGTCAGTGGGATTTACTGCCACCCTCTTTTGGTTATTGTTTATATATGAAATCAATTCCAACCATCCACTTGCAATCTCCTTGCATACTGGATCTCAGGTGAGTTTCTTGTAGAAAGTATTGAGGTGGGTCATATTTCCTTATCTATTCTGTCAATCTGTGTCTCTTGATTGGAGAGTTTAAACCATTAACATTGTGTTATTACTGTCAAGGCATTATTTATATTAATCATATTTTATTTAGTTTTGCATATATATATATTACATATTGTTTTTATTTATCTTTTTACCTACTCTTACTAATAATATTTCTTTCTATATTCTCCTCTAAACCTCTCTCTCCTGTTTTTCTGTTCATTTCAACCTATAGAACTCCCTTTATTATATCTTGAAGTCATGTTTCTTGTTGACAAACTCTTAATTTCTGTTTATCTGTGAATATTTTGAACTCTCCCTACTTTGCTGCATACAGAATTCTTGGCTGATATTTTTTTTTCCTTTAGCACCTTAACTGTCATACCATTGCCTTCTTGCCTCCAAGGTTTCAGATGAGAAATCAGCCCTTAATCTTATTGAGCTTCCATTGTATGAGATAGATGTCTTTTCTCTTGCTGTTTTCAGTATTCTCTCTTTTTCTTGAGTGTTTGACAATTTTATAAGTATATGTCTTGGGAAAGGCCTGTTAGGATTTATACTGTGTGGAGTGTGCTGCATTTCCTCAACAAGCATGTCTGTATACCTCAAAAGAGTTGGGAAATTTTCAGCCATTATTTTCTCCAATACTCCTTCTGCCCCCTTTCCCTTCACTTCTTCCTCTGGGATGCCAATAATGTGAATGTTTATGTGTTTCCTGTTGTCATTCAATTCCCTGAGTCCTTGCTGAATTTTTTCTTTTTATCTCTCACTTCTACTATCTGTCTGATTTCAGATGTACTATTTTCATTGTCACTAATTCTCTCATCTGTCTGGTCAAATCTGCCATTATGTGCTTCAAGGGTATTTTTTATTTCTTGCATTGTGCCATTCATCACCATCAGATCTGTTATCTTTTTATGTAATTTTATGGTTAATAGATACTTAGACACTATAGGTAGGGCAGAGATGCTCAGGAATTTGGTACCTTTTCAGTGGGCCTTTCTATGAAAAATATGCTTCTGAATGTAATAGAGTCATATTTGTGGATAATTTCCCTATACATGTCTCTTCTGACCCATTTATTTGAACCTATATTAACATTATACTTATTAACTATATATCTCAGAGATTTAAATCTTTAGTCTGTTCATATGCCGGTTGAGTCTTGAATTCAAAAAAGTTGCAAGACCCACTCTCCAGTTCATTGGACTCATCCAGCACAATTAACAAAAGGTCCAAAAAAACAGAGAGAATATACAATTGAAAGCAAGACAGTTCCATCTGTCAGCCCCATGGGATCTAAGCTGCTTGTCAAATGGAAGCAGAGTGGGCAACACTATCCCAAATTTCTAAAGAATGAAGAGTGAACAAACATAAGGGGGCAATGCAACTATGGACTAAAGTAGAAATGTTATAATTCTAGCAATGGAGGAGCTTGTTCCATTGATATAAAGACAATGAAACAGCAGCCAGAGGTTTTGATGGGAGGGAGAGGGAAGAATAGGTGGAACATGGGGGCATTTTGTGGACATTGGAACTATCCTGTTTGACATGAAATGACAGATACAGGACATTATACATTTTATCAAAACATATAAATTTGTGCAGGACAAAGTGTAAAACATAATGTAAACTGTAGACCATTGTTAGTAACAATGCTTTGATATGTGTTCAACAATTGTAACATATGTACCACACTAATGAAAGATGTTGTTAATTTAGAAAAGTGTGGAAGGGGGAAATATTGGGGTGTATGTAAAGCCCTTATATTTTTATGTAGATTTATGTAATCTAAGGAGTCTTAAAATAAAAAAAGAAATATCTTGAAAAGAGTGACCAAAAACAAGACAAACCAAATTGTATATATGAAGATAAAGCAGTAATTAGGGGGAAATGCATAGCTCTGAATAATTTTTTTTTAAAAGGAGAGTAATTCAAATATAAAAACTAACCTCACAAATTGAGGTACTAAAAGAGAAGAATATAATAACTCCAATGAAAGCAGATGGAATGAAATTATGAAGATTATAGTGAGATAAATGCAATAAAAAAATCATAGGGAAGATCAATTAAATCAAAAGTTGTTTCTTTATAAAGATGGATAATATTAAAAAAATTTTAGCTAGACTGATAAAGACAAAAAAGACTGAACAGAAATAATTAAAAGTTGAAATTAGAGAAGATTCTTTATTATACACTCCACTTTAATAAAATGGGGTATATAAGAGGGAAAAATGAAGAATTGTGCCCCAGAAAATAGATAACCTAGATAAAATGGACAAACTACTCACACATGCTCAAGAAGTCTATTTTTTAAATAGACTTTAAAAAATAGAGATCAAATCAGTAATCAAAACCTCTAAAAAATCAAAATAACAGCAACTGATGGGTTCACAAATGAATGTCATTAAACTTTGACAAACACCTATCTCACTTATCTTTTCCCACAAAAAAATTGAATCAGAGGTAATACTTCCTCCTCATTCTATAAATGCTGCCTCACTCTAATATCAAAGCTATATAAAGATACCACAAAAGAATATGGACTAATATCCCTTATAAATATTGATACAAAAACACTCATATTCCAACAACATGTTAAAATATTTATGCACCAGGACCAAGTGACATTAATCCCGGTAAGCCATGGTTCAACATAGGAAAGTCAAGTAACTTAATACACCATATATTAATGAAATGAAGTAAAAGAAAAAAAAAATGACCATCTCAATTGATACAGAAAAGTCATTTGTCAAAATCCAGCACCTGCCTTGTAAAATTATCATAGAACTAAGAATAATAGGAAATTAACTCAAAATGATAAAGGTCATATAGGAAAACCCTATAGCTAACATCACATTCAGGAACAAGACAAGTGTTCCCACTATCATCAATATAATTCTTCTTTGTAGAGTCAGTTCTAGCCAGAGTAATTAAGAAAGAAAAGGAAATAAAAGGCATACAATTTGGAATGGAAGATGTAAAACTTTCAGAAAGCTAAGCCCTAATAATTAAGGTAACAAAATGAAGGGTATAATATCAATAAAAGTATCACAGATATTTCTATAGATTAGAAATTAACAATTTTAAGAGGAAATCAATAATAAATTCCTGAACACTAGAGCAAATATAAAACATCAAATTACTGTTATTAAATTTAACAAAGAGTGTGTTATAGTTGGGCAGTTTGATGTAATTATAAATTCCAAAAATATAATTGGATCGTGCTTGTAAACTGATCTGTTAATCTGGGCGTGATTAAGTTATGATTAGGGGGTTGACTGGGCCACATCAGTAGCGCATTGAGCCCCACCCCTTGGTGGGTGGGGAATCGAATATAAAAGGCAAGGCAAAGAACAGAATTGAAGCAGTTTTTGAGAAGCAGTTTTGATGTTGGAAAGAAGGCCTCAGGAGAAGAGAAGTGAGTCGTTCACCTGATTGACTACAGCTGACCTTGTGGAGGAAACAGGAGCTAAGCCCGGAGAGAAATTCAGCCCCTGGAAGAGAGGAACCCCAGAAGCCTGAACCCTGGCAAACGCCAGCAGCTGCCTTGCTCTAACACGTGGCAATGGACTGTGATGAGAGAAGAAACTTAACAATTTATGGCCTGGTATCTGTGGAATTCTACCCCAAATAAATACCCTTTATAAAGACCAACTCATTTTTGGTATGTCACATTAGCACCCCATTGGCTGACTAATACAGAATTTGGTACTGAGGAGTAGGGAAGTGCTTTTGTAATTACCAAAATGTTGCAAAGGTTTTATAAATGAGTAAGGGGTATTTTCTGGAGGAATTGTGAAATGCTTGATGGAAAAGTCCTAGATCACTTTGAAGAGACTGTTGATAGTAATATGGATGCTAAAGAGACTTTCTATGATGCCTTAGAAGTAAATGGTGAAACTATTATTGGAAACTGGAGGAAAGGCCATCCATGTTTTAAAGTTGCAGAGAACTTAGCAAGAATATCTCCTGGTGTTATTTGGAAGACAGAATTTGAAAGTGGCGAACCGGAGCATTTAGCTGAAGAACTTTCCAAGGTAAACTCAGACTATGTGGCTTGGCTTCTCCTTGCAGCTTATAGCAAAATACTAGATGAGAGAAATACACTAAGGACTGAATTTTGGGCTCAAAAGAAACAGAAACTGATTCTGGAAATTCCAAGTTTCTGGAAATCAAATTCCCAGATGAAAATGCCCTATTTGAACACTTTACTAAACTTGGAACTCATAACTCAGAAATGAAGATGCAGTTATCTCAGGAAGACTGGTGGAAAGACTTACTCTCTGATGGCTTGGACCCCTGCTTCCTGCATGCTAAACCAACAAAGATTTTGAGAGAGCTGTATGAACGAAACCACTGTCAGCTTGGATAAAAGAGAACATGGAAAGGAGAGATTGAAGGAGAATCAGCTTTAAGAATAAAACCCTGAAAGAAGAGATCTGGACTTAAGACATCTCCTTGGGCTGAGAGAGAAGCCCCACTCATGTGTACAGAGAGGGTGAGTTTGCCCCTGCTGTTGAAGAGTGTGGATTTTCCTATCCGATGTTCTGAGAAAGTTGTGATGCCCCATGATGCAGAGAGGGTGTGTTTTCCCCAGCAGCTGCAGAGGGTGGATGTCCCCACCCAATATTCTGGGAGAGTTTTGCCATCCCAGGGTGCTGAAAAGGTGGAGCACATTCCTCAAAGATTAGGGAGGTAAAGGTCAAAACCCCATAGGTCTGAGAGGGGTGTACATGTCCCCCATGGATTAGAGAAAGCCAGGTGGTCAACACATTGCTCTGAGAAGGTTGAACCTGTATGCCAAAGTTTAGGTGGGATGTTGTCTTCAACTCACTGTACTAGGGGGGCTAAGACTCTAACCCAAAGATTGGGTAAGGTGTGGCAATCACCCCAGCACTCTTGGAGGGTGAGATCTGGAGCTTCGTTGACACCCAGATGCTTTAGGAGGGTGGAACCAAGAAAATGGCTGTTGGGCAAGCCTGTGGAAAGGGTGGGTCCCCATGTGGCCCCAAGGAGAAGAAACCAACATCTTAAGAAAGACTCAGACTTTGAAATCAAATGGAGGATGCCCTGCAAGTTTGCTGAAATGTAGATGATCCATGACTCATGTCTAAAATCCCAATTTCTCCTTAAGATAATGAAAATGTTTATCTTTTGTCTTTCCATTGTGTATTGGAAGCAGTTAAATGGTTTTGTAAGTTTCAGAGGTCTATAGCCGATGGGATTTTACCAGAAGACAAACTGCATTTCTTTAATTGATTATGATATGATTTTGTACTTGAATTGTTACTGATTTAAAGTTTCTTGAATATTGTAATGTATTTTTGGAATTCAGAGAGTAGAGTGTTACAGTTGGGCAGTTTGATGTAATTATGAATTCCAAAAATATAATTGGATCATGCTTGTAAACTGATCTTTTAATCTGTGCATGATTAAGTTATGATTAGGGCATTGACTGGGCCACGTCAGTAGGGCATTGAGCCCCACCCCTTGGTGTGTGGGGAATCGAATATAAAATACAAGGCAAAGAACAGAGTTGAAGCAGTTTTTGAGAAGCAGTTTTGATGTTGATAAAAGGCCTCAGGAGAAGAGAAGTGAGTCATTCAACTGATCTACCACAGCTGACCTTGTGAGGGAAACAGGAGCTAAGCCCAGAGAGAAATGCAGCCCTGGGAAGAGAGGAAACCCAGAAGCCTGAACCCTGGCAAATGCCGGCAACTCTCTTGCTCTAACACATGGCAATGAACTGTGGTGAGTGAAGAAACTTAATGCTTTATGGCCTGGTATCTGTGGACTTCTACCCAAAATAAATACCCTTTATAAAGACCAACCCAATTTTGGTATTTCACGTGAGCACCACTTTGCCTGACTAATACAGAGTGTAAAGGACTTATACAGAGAAAAAAAGAAAACATTTCTGAAAGTACTCAAAAAAGACCTATATAAATGGAAGGATATACCATGTTCATAGATGTGAAGACTAAATATTATTAAGGTGTCAGTTCTACCCAGCATGAATTATATATTAAATGAAATAGTCAAATTTCAAAGGAACATCTTAACAGAAATGGAAAAGTTAATCAACAGGTTTTTATGGAATATTGAAGGCTTAGGTATCCACAATGATTATAATATTCAGCCAAAAGAATGCTTATGCAAAATACCAGAAATCTGTTGGCTTTTATAAAGAGTATTTATTTATTGTAGAAACCTAAGTTGGAAGGCCCTAAAGGGTGCAACTCAAAGTACCATAAGAGGTACTTCCTCATTAAAATCTGTTACCATGTGTTGAAGGAAGATGGCGGGTGATGTCTGCTAGGGTTCAGCATTCCTCTTTCCTCTTAAGTCCCCATGGTTCCAGCTTTTTCTGATCTCATCTGTAGGCTGGAGGATTTGTTTCTTTCTAGGCTCAGCTTCTCTGTTCTCTTCACAAAGTCAGCTATAACCTATCAGGATAATGACTCATCTCTTCCTTTGGCTGCAGGATCAAAGCTGACAACTTCTCTGCTCTTCTGTGTCTATGGGGCTCTCTCTACTCTTCTGTGTTATTCTCCTGTGTATTACTTCTGTGTTCTCCTTGATTGTCCATTTATAAAGCCCACAAAGTGGGTGGGGACTCAAACTGAATCAACCTTATGATGTGGTTGTATCAAATCCCTAACCTTAACAAAATTTAATCAAAGACATCTCAGTTGAATCTAATACAATCAAAGGGTATCATGCCCAGGGAACAGACCAGTTTACAAACATAATCTATATATCTTTTTGGAATCCATAAGTAATATCAAATTGCCACAATCATCATGAAAACAAAGAAGGATGTTGGAGCCCTAACACTTTGATTTTTACAACTTATTACAAGGCTATAGTAATCAAAACATATTACTCTGGTAGAGAGATAGACATGAATAAAAATGGAATTTAATTGTGACTTCATAAATAAACTTTCATGTCTATGGCAAATTTATTTCTGAGAGTGGTGCCTCATCCATTCAATGATGAAAGAATTGTCACTTCAAAATATGGTTTTGGGAAAACTAGACAGCTATATGCAAAATCATGAAAGTGGCCCCAATCTCTCACCATATATAAACCTTCACTAAAAATGAGTTAAATAGGAAAAATAAGAGCCAAAAAGTATAAAAAATTTTCAAGACTGAATTATGTGCCACAAAGAAATCATGTTCTGCAACTTACGCCATTACATTTTAAATAGTACAATGATGATTCTATTTTAAGTTAAGATGTGATGAACTGAATCCATTTGAGTTGTAATACATTTCTCCAGTTCTTTACAAGTAGAATGAAATTCAGATGAGGTGAGAAAAGACAGAAGGTGGAATCAATGGATTTCAGAGTAGAAAGAAGAATGACATCACAATGTTCATCGCATGTGACAGAAAAGCCAAAGATAAAAAATGACTGTCAGACACAAAACATCACAGTCTTTGGAGAGAAAGAACCAGCTTTTGGTTTTTCTATATTGTTTTTTTAATTCTCAATTCCATTTATTTGTGCCCCAGTCTTTGTTATTTCTTATCTTCTGCTTGAATTGGGATTAGTTTCCTTTTTTATTTTCTTTTATTGTAGTTCCTCCCAGTATGCACTTAGGTCTTTGATTTTAGCTTTTTCATCTCTTTTAATGTAAACATTTAGGACTATAAATTTCCTTCTCAGCACTGCCTTTGCTCCATCCCATAGATTTTGATATGTTGTGTTCCTGTTTTCATTCATCTTGAAATATTTACTAATTTCCATTGCAATTTCTTCTTTGACCCACTGATGGACTGGTTTTTTGTTTTTTTTTCCCCTCTTTATTTTTTATTTTTATTTTTATTTATTTATTTATTTAATGGTAAAAATCAAATTTTTTCACAATACATACCAATATTTGTAAAATGATATATAAATACATATGCATATAT